>JADDOH010000801.1:0-247665 GCA_016648135.1 Agrypnia vestita | reverse complement strand
TGATTAATATACTTATAAAATATATATCTACAGTTTTACTAAACCAGTCAAGACTATTTCTCACATCCACCTAGAATGATTAATATACTTATAAAATATATATCTACAGTTTTACTAAACCAGTCAAGACTATTTCTCACATCCACCTAGAATGATTAATATACTTATAAAATATATATCTACAGTTTTACTAAACCAGTCAAGACTATTTCTCACATCAACCTAGAATGATTAATATACTTATAAAATATATATCTACAGTTTTACTAAACCAGTCAAGACTATTTCTCACATCCACCTAGAATGATTAATATACTTATAAAATATATATCTACAGTTTTACTAAACCAGTCAAGACTATTTCTCACATCAACCTAGATTGATTAATATACTTATAAAATATATATCTACAGTTTTACTAAACCAGTCAAGACTATTTCTCACATCCACCTAGAATGATTAATATACTTATAAAATATATATCTACAGTTTTACTAAACCAGTCAAGACTATTTCTCACATCCACCTAGAATGATTAATATACTTATAAAATATATATCTACAGTTTTACTAAACCAGTCAAGACTATTTCTCACATCCACCTAGAATGATTAATATACTTATAAAATATATATCTACAGTTTTACTAAACCAGTCAAGACTATTTCTCACATCCACCTAGAATGATTAATATACTTATAAAATATATATAACCTTAACATAAACACAACACATCACGTCAGCCCTGATGATGGACTCTGCAATGGGATCCGAAACGTCGGCAAGAAAGGTCAGGTGTACACGGCAAAATATCCCAGAAAACTACACACAGAACGTAATATATGATTACTATGAACCAAATTCGAAATACTCGCTTACGTCGAGGACTGCGTTGCGGTATGATTTAAAGGAGGACAGGCAGAAATGTATGGAAGCCAGCCTAGGAACCAATAATGACGTATTGCTGGCTTTATTGTGCAATAACTTTTTTCACAGAGCGATTTGGGACTTAATGCCATAACAATAGCTAAAGTAGGTACATAAAACCTTTCCAATGATATATCGCATGT
This sequence comes from Agrypnia vestita, assembly GCA_016648135.1. NCBI lineage: Eukaryota > Metazoa > Arthropoda > Insecta > Trichoptera > Phryganeidae > Agrypnia > Agrypnia vestita. The sequence continues at coordinate 246,595 of JADDOH010000801.1, read as the reverse complement.
TGTTATTGGTTCCTAGGCTAGAATGCCCATCCTCATTTATAATATACATTTTAATTTATACTTAACAGTGTTTCTAATTTTTAGCCGCAAAAAGGGTAATGTTATTCCCTTAATTGTCATAAAATGTTTTACATTGTGCTTTATTGTCACTCTAAAACTATCTATCAGGGTCATTAATGACCTGCTGGCCATGTGTTCAAAATAAATTACAGTCTTATGTAAGTCATATAAAATGTTTGAAGTTACCTAAAATAGCTGGTTGGGGCATCCAGCTCTTGATGATGACGTTATCAGGTTTGTCTGGAAGGTCAGCTTCAAACTTCCAGAGGACAGTCTGCTTCAGTTTAGATAGAGATTTTAGAATATCTTTACGTATAGCGATTGGGAGGGATGAACTCTTCAGGTTGCTGCCCATGCTGAAGTATACGACTCCATTCTTAGCGTTGTCGAGGATATTTTTGTATTCCTGTTGAAACAGAAGAAATGTAACTTAGTAGGTTTATCGTTTTATGATTTCTTTTAGTGCATTCTACCATTTCGCTTTCATGTGGAAATATGGAAAGGGCAGTATATTTAGATTAAATATCACGTAGCGATTCAATTGGCTTAGTTTCCAAAATGTTTAACACTCAACATACGTGGTGTCAGAAAACTCTTAGAAGATCAGATCCAATTAAACTAGGTAAACGAGACGGCCAAATGATACCACCAAATTTTAATATTATATATTTTGAGTTTCGCTCCTACGCAGGTGGTCCGATTTCGTCTTTTCTTCCCAGATTGTAATGTCGTAATTAATTGTCTCCACGGTGACTTACACACTTACCGCCGTCGAGAGTAGGGAATTGTTCCTAGAATCGGTGATTCGAGTACCCCGTGTAGTCGATCCCACGAGTCATCTCTTAATCGGGCGGACCTCCGCTGCGTGCTCACAGACTTTCTTTGTTATTTTTATGTGTACATCATTATTTGTTTGGAGTTTCTCTCCGGTGAGGAATTGATATTTTCGTTCCGCGGAACCTACAACACTTCCCTAAAATATAATAGCGCCAGGAAAAACATAGTGCGGAAGTTATTAACAGCGCTTGCTGTGTACCAAATGGCTCTGTCGTATTAAACCACACGTGTTGTCGACCTTGCTGATGAATTTTAGGTCTGTTCCTGGACAATCACCAATACTTTTTTCACAGAATTAATGTTTTGTGACATATATACAGAACAAACTTTACCAGACTTGGCTAAATCCTTCACTGGAAACACTAGTAGTATACTCAATTTTACAATTTTTACTACGCTCTGTTATGGAATTGAGAGACACATGATTTAAACCAAATTTATTTTAACAATATTTTTATATCTATGTTCAGAGAATACAATTACTGGATTTATCCACAGCGGGATTGTTATTTTAATAAAGATAATTATAGAAGTCTCACAGGGATGAAGCTATTTATATGATAAAAGTGTATAGAAATCTTATATACGATGGCCCAGGACTTACACCTGTGCGAGCTGGCTTAAGTGATCAATCTACACAATGCAATGTTCACCAATCTCACAGATAGAGTAGTCTCACAGAGACGAAATAATTTATATGAGAAATATATATAATATATAATTTTTTTTTCATAAAGTGTCAATATTTTTAGGCTAGAATCGGCAAAGGTTAACTTAAGCCACCTACTACTGGTCATAAGCCATGTGGACACTCTATTAAAACTTCCATACATGATTCCCACCTTCGTCTCTGTGAGACTTCTATAATTCATCTAGTAATCCATCAATCCAGTAATTGCGTTCTTAGAACATATTCATAAAAAATATTGTTATTTGTTTCTTATTTTGGCTTTTATTTCGTCCACAGGTCATTTTCACTTTTGCTCATTAGATGAAAGTCTACCTGATTTCTCTGCTATAGACGTACCATTATAACTAGGCGTGCGAGGGAGGGCGTCGCTGTCGCGTAACAGAAGTTGTCAGGGTGTAAATTTATTACACAATACATAATGTACAGAAGTCCGGTGACCGGTGTCGTATTAAATACAGAAATTTAGTCGGGCAGCACTAAAGAAACCATGCAGTAATGGCGGTCGTTCTATCTGTCAAACTGTCAGACGGTAATATCGGTCCATTATTCGCTTTTTCAGCTTCGCAAAACTTTAATACTTCATTGGCAATTGTTCTTGCACCATCCCGGACTGTTTTGGACATAATAATTCAGTATATATTGGTAATCAAGATGACACAGCTCGCGCTCAAAGACGAGAATGAACTGAATGACAGGGCGAGGGGTTACCGCCGGGTGCGGGCGGGGCGGGTTTTAGTTCCAAATTCGCTGCACGCCAAGTTACGTTGGGCAATCAATATGAGCCAAGCGGTGGCGGAACCAGACTATAAGGTACACTTAAGATGAACTTACTTCAGGCAGGGGTTTGGCTTCAGCAATGTGGTACCCTCCGATTTCAATAGTGTTGGGCAGCAGCGGCCTGGACACTCCGATGGACGGATGGCTGTTGACGAAGACCAGCGCTATCTTCTTCCTCATCTCTTCAAAGTCTACCCTGGCTGCTTCTTCGGGAAAATAGGTATTGTAGATGTTCCTCTGGGTCGGGGACATTACGAACCTATTGGGTGCAACCATGCGGATTTGTTTAATTTTGCGGGCTACTTAAGTCCAATTGCTACAATTTTTTTGCTATTGTATTGGTACACTTGTACCTGACGTAAATAAATGTTGGTAGCAATATTGGATGCTTACTGTATTGCTGGCCAACGAAAAAGTTACATGTCTTTTGGTGTTTTTATACTTTAGTAAAAATGTAATAAAGATTTTATAATTCCTGGCCAAAAACAACACTGTTATGGTGCATCAGTTTTCGTATTCGCCGGAAATGGCTCCTGTGACTTCTTCCTATTCTTGAAGATGAAAAAACCATGAAAAAATTACGTTTTGCTAATATTGAGAAGATATATTTATGAAATTAAGGAATATACTATTAATACTATGGATATTTTCCAAAGACCTTACATTATGCTTAGGCACAATCAATTACAGCATACGGAATCATAGCATGGGGTGCATCTTTTGAAAGTAACATTAAACATTCCATACGCCGGAGGACTTAAACATTCTGCAGGATACACATACGTCTAAACGACTGCATTTCTATCGCATTCAGTCTACTAAGGACAATATGGTATTAAAAAAAATGCGAAAGGTGTACTGACTTTCCCACGACTTCCATCACGATGGCCATGGCTGTGTTGGTCAGCCTCTCCACGAAGTTCATCCTGCCCGTGTAGCTGAGGAACACGTTGGGGACGGTGGCCGGCGAGACGGGGTTGCCCGTGGCGCGGGCCAGCCAGTGCATCAGCGACATTGGAGACAACACTATGACCGGGCAGTTGTACTTCACACCCAAGCTGGAAAAAAACATTGAATTATTGATACAGCTGGCGCAACTCAATGGAGAAGATTCATAATCTTGATAATACTATATTTATGTCAATGAAATAAAAATATAAATCAAATCTAATAAACCGGTGAATTTTTTTTTAAATCTGTCAATAAATGACTAAGAAATAGACTATTAAAGATTGTTGGCAAACTTAATTGAAGAATTTTGATAGGAAGAGTAAGGTCGGTGAGGAAAGAAAATGAATGGAAGTGCAAGGGACTTTTGTGGGTGGAAGAGGATGCATGGATCAGCTCTTCGAGTGTTGACGGAATTTTTTTTAGCGAAAAACCTAAAATTTTTCTGTGCATTTGTAGATCTGCAAAAAGAGGTTTAAACAAGAGTGCAAAAATATTATTAAAAAAACTTTTAAATGACCAGATGAAATGCAATATGTTTAAATGAAATAATGTATTGGCCCAAACAGCATTATGTGTGGAACTAAATAAGTAAGATAAATAAATAAAAAAAATATAAAAAAAACTTAAGTGTTTGAAGATTTAAGAACTTACCCCAAATACGCTTCGTTTAAAAAGTACTCCATAATGACCAAATCGAACTTCTCCGTCTTGTCGTTGAGGAGTTTCTGGACACTGGGGTGCTTCAGGCCTTCTGCCACCACCATCGGCAGCCAAGTGTTCATTTTAAACACCATGGCAAACTTGTTTTGTTTGCCAATGTCGAAGTTAATTATCTTGTCATCTGAAAGGAGGAAATGCGCTCGATGAGTAGCAAAAATCACCAGGAACTAAAATCGGTCCGTTACAACCTGAAGCGTTAGGTAAATGACCGAAATTTGAATAATGAATGGATGGAATTGTGAATGGATAAAAGTAATCTGCTGTGCCGTGTTGCATCTGTAATTGTCATCGTGGAGAAAGCGCTACGCCGCCATGGCCAGCATTTACGTAAAACCTATTTTCCTTTTTACTTCCTTTATATTAACTCGTGGCGTCTGCTTGCTTGCTTGCCGGCTTGCCGTCAAAAAAAAAATTGGATCGATTTTTGACCCTTTTCCCGTGATCCAATCGAGCTGAAACTTGGCAAGTAGACTCTTGGCGATGATCAAAAAGATCTATCAAATTTTTGTTAAAAAGAATTAATAATTATAGTATAATTTCGGATTTTTAGAAATTTTATTGTTTTTTTCAAATTGGAATCATTAGAAAAGTTTGATTAGCAACGGCGGCCCGATAACGTCGCGGAATATTTTCTAAATTTGAATTACTCCGTCGGTATACATAATAGGTACTTCACTACGAATGTCGAAAATCTAAATTGACTGACAAATGTTTTTAGAATTTAATCTTCAAAGCATGAAGAGTCTTATCAAAGCTCAAAAAATCTGACATTTTAGAAATATATTAAATTACTGTAAGTTTAGTGTTATGTTATATGTTTCAGTTCGTCTTTAATTGTTGTTATATTTTACAAAGAAAGGGAGTAAACTTAAGCTTAAACTTAAACTTAAACTTAATAATAAACTTGGTTTTTATGGGTTTCTTTTTATTGAAAATTATTTAAATACGTAACATACCGGGTTGTTATGAATCTGTCGCAGTATTCGTCTATGGATGGTGCCAACCTTAATCATTAACATCAAGGAACGATTTGAGGGAGGTTTGGAACTATTATTTAAAAAAAATTGTTTTCATATAATAAATTAGAATAAAACTTGTTTTCACCATTAATTTGTTGAAAATACCAAGATGTCCTGGGGGCAATGGTCTCTTCATCAGGATACAACTTAGGTATACTAAAAATTTATAATCAAAAATCGATATATAGACAATAATAAAATAAATATATGGGAAATGAATTAACCTACTAATATGAAAACAAATTTCAAAGATAACTATTTGTAAAAAGGACCTATTTTTTTATAATATTTAAATTACTATTAACACTTTTTCTTATTTCCAAAAGTTCTAATTTATCCAACAGCATAATTTGTAAGTAAATTTTGTAATGCCTTATTAATATCAAAAGATTGATCAATTTCCTAAAGAAGATAAGGAAATTCGGATTAATTATTGCTAGTTAAACACTTTAAATGTTCCTTAACTCTAACCTCACTATTCCTACAGGTTTTCCTATATAAATATAATTATGTAATAAATATATCAAGTAGCAATAATTATTCCCAATCATCTTTTGGCAATCATATCTTACTAGCAGCAGATCCAAAGCATTTCCAGAATCATTGAATCAGATTCTTCAGAACAGGGTATAAGTACACATAGAATCGTATTATTCTCATTCGCAAATTTATGTTTCAGATTCGTGTTTTGTCTAAATTAAATTTTAATAATGACCCGGACGGGAATTTTAAGCCGTATCTAGTAGTGACTGATTTATAGCCTCACAAGCGGTTTTCAGAGGATCCCGATTTACCAGGAAAATGAAAGTAAAGTGAAGAGCGAAAAATAAGGAATTTTAACACATTAAGCTCAAAAACAGTGTTGAATGTGTTAATCATGTTAAAGATCGGTAGCTTTCTACCCCAACGTAGGTACCTAAAAGGACGTATACCTCTTTTCATTTAAGAAAGACAATCGAATCAGTATGTGTAAGCCGTGCGTACGAGGCATATTGTTTCGTTGTGTTGGTGTTCATACCCGTAAATACGACGACGAAACAATGTACGTCGTACATTACGGCTTACACATATTAATTCGATTGTCTTTCTTAAACGGAAAGAGGTCTACCTAAAGTCTGCTATTATTGGTAGTTCAACATCGTTTCTGTTTCCGTGTTGCTGTTTGCAGTTCACGTGGTCTTGTGGTGCTATAATGTGTAGAGAGATGGATCCCTACAACATAAATCCGTCCATCGCCATTCTTAAATCATTTTAACCTTGGTACGATGTCATTATTTCATCATCATTGTAATTGCTTCACAATTATCTCCATCCATTGATCTGTTAGACTACGACCCGATTAGAGGAATATTATGTATAAGTTTTTGTTGTTGTAGCTGGGCCTCGTGATCGAGGATCCCCTTGCCATTCTGACTTAATTTTAGTTAGGAGGCGAAGCTGTGCATATGACTTTATTTAGATTGAGAAAGATGTTGCACGCCATCAGACTCACCGGCCATCCCGCCGCACATGGGTCCGGTAGCACACCGAGGCGAGACGCTCGGTGTGCAGAGGGTTGTTGAATGCCACAGAGGGTAGGGATTATGGGAAAAATAAGGTGGAGTGCCGCCAAAGGGGCTGGTTACCGCAATCTTGGCACAGGAAAAGTCTACGGGAAGGAAAGGATTTAGGAAATGTTATATGTATAAGTGATGTACCTTTGAAATCCAACAGTTCTGGCGCGCTGATCTCTCTATACGCTGGCTTCTTTGACGGGAAACAGCTGACAAAGGTTATCTGAAAGCATCCAAAATTTATTATTAGTATTGCCTGCTACACGCTTTCAATCTATAATAGACCACTTTCCATTTTAGAAAGACAATCGAATTAGTAATTCTTACGAGTGGATGTAATCTCCATCATCGAATACTCTCAACTCATATTTATAATAACTCGCTATAGTGTGTATTCAATAGTGCCATCTTCTTATCGGAGGTCGGTGATCTTCCTACGCCTCTTTTTCTACTTATTCTTTCCAGGATAATGATTTGGTTTAGATAATAATTTGATCCTTTCATAATGTGTCTGAGATACTCAAGCATTCACATCTTGATGGATCGCAGCACTTCTCGGTCTTTTTCCAAACTCCACCGCCGGAGGACTTTAATATTTATTAATTTATTTATTCATCTTAATAATTTAGTTCCACACATAATGTTGTGTGGGCTAATACATGATTTCACTTGGACATGTTGCATTCCATCCAATCATTTAAAAGTTTTTATAATATAATTTTTGCACTTCAGTTTAAACCTCCTTATACTCTCCATGTTTTGAATTTCCTTTGGCAGGATATCGAAGATTTTTATACCTTTATACATCATACAATTTTGTGAGGTGTTTTTCTTTTTCTTTGGTAGTCTTATGTTGTCGTTTCCTCTTGTATTGTAGGAATGAAAATCCTTATTCATCTTCATCCTGTCATCAAAGTATTTGGGTACTAATCCATGTTTAATTTTAAATATTTGCACCATTACATTATATATTATTCTTTGATATACAGTTTCCAGTCCTAGGGCATTCAACATTTTTATTATTTTAATTCTCCTATTACACTTCAGTATTATGCGCATTATAGTTTCTTTAGCATTCCTTCGTTGCTTATAAATAATAATATACTGGAACAATAATCTATGTGCGGGAGAATCATAGAATTGTATATTAACAAATTTGTATTTTTATTTATGTCTTCTTATTCTTCCAAGTAAGGACACTTTTTTTGCGATTTTCTTCACCACAAATTCAGTATTTTTTGTAAATGTTAGTTTTGAATCTATAATTACACATAGGTATTTTATACTGTCTACGATTTCTAATATCTCATTTTCTAGTTTCACATTATATTTGGTTGTTCTTTTTTTGCTTCCAATTATCATACATTTTGTTTTTGAAGCTCATTTTCTTTTGGATCTGATGTGTGATCATTTACTTTAGTTATTTGATATCTGCCACTCAAATAGTTTCAAAATTCACTCAAAATTCGTCACTCTATTCACCCAGGAAACTTTCAATACGCGTCTATAGAACCAAATCTCGATTTTGCGGATTTATGGTTGGTTTAGTGTCCATTTTCTGTAGGTATGTAGACCTCCATCCATTTAAGAAAGGCAATCGAATCAGTAAGTGTAAGCCGTGCGTACGAGGCACATTGCTTCATTGTGTTGGTGTTTATACCCGTAAACACCAACACAACAAAACAATGTGCGTTGTACACATACAAGTTCGATTGTATTTCTTAAATGAAAAGACCTATTAAACCTTTTCGAAGCTTGTCCAAAATGCATAAAAACCCGTGACAACTTAGGGCATGTTGCTATGGTACAGTCTTTACCTCGTGTCCTCGCTCGTGCAGTATATCTGCAACGCCTTTCCCGAGGTTGTAGTGACTCCTGGCTGGCATGGGCACCATGACCAGGATCTTGTACGAGGCGGCGCAGCTCAGGCAGGCAGCCAAAGCTGCGGCTAGAAGTACTTCCCTCGCAAACATCGTGTTGGTTTCAAGCTGAAAAAACTTACCCATAAAAAACAAGTTATTATACTCCCTTTCTCATTGAATCAGATTTCGTGCCTATTGTACGCGTCGGGCTCATTACTCATTTGTATTGATTCCAATTTGAAAAAACATTAAAATTTCGAAGAATCCAAAATTATACTATAATTATAAAAAAAAATTAAACGAAAATTTGTTAGATCATTTTTACCGACGCCATGAGTCTGCCTGCAAAGTTTCAGCTCGATTGGATTACGGGAAAAGGGTTTAAAATCGATCCAAAGTATTTCCGGCAGACAACAAACCGCAGACGCTATGAGTTAAAAGAAAGGGAGAAAAAAAGATATACATTTAATGTAAATAATAATATAGGGAAACTACTCATAAATGCAAAAGATAAAGATAATTTATTTAACAATTTAGTTGTTTATAAACTGTCGTGTAAAGATTGTACAGCATTTTATATTGGAAAAACCGGTCGAAAATTCAATGTAAGAGTTAAAGAACATTTAAGATGTCTGAATAATCATGTTTTTTCTGAATTTGCAAATCAAGTTGCAATTGTGTGCATTATAAATTTTAATTAAGTGTAAATTAAAATAATCACCGCACTATGCACCGCAAATTAATTGCCATATCAGTCAACACATAAACAATTATTTGGGCTCGCTCGGGGAGCATTAAATTTGCGTATAAAACTGCCAAGTTTCCCGGGATTTTACGCCAATTGCCAACTAATTCGATCTTCCTACCTTGTCCCGGCACTTTGTTATAGCGTCACTTCACTGACTTTAAAATAATGAACTGAAATAAAATGATTTCGTTCCGGGCCGTACTAGGCGCGCGGGCACGGCTGACAGCTGATAACTGAAGACTGCCGTAAAGTTTAGCCTATAGGCGAGTCGGTGTTTAGACTCGAGGTTTATCCTCGATTGATGTTAGTATGCGCGGGATGGGTCGTAGTGTGACAGCACGATTTTTTACACGCATAAACAAAACAATAAAAATAAAAATAAGCTTGTCGGTGAGGCGGTCATGTGTGCCTAGTGATCTGGTGGTCGGTGGTTCGAGCTCCATTCAGGGACACCAGCAAGCTAGTCCTATTTTCATAGCACAAGCGTTTAGCTTAGTTTGAAAATAGTAACAATGATAGCTGTAACCCGTCAAAAATCATCGTACTTTTACATGCCGGTTTCTAAAGAATTTACTTATTTATAGCCGACGCCCATGTAATAGTATATCAACTTATATCAAAATATTTGAACATTTTTTAAATATTTCCTCTGCCGGCAGTTAATGGTTCTATTTTAAACCCAGGAGATTGGGGTAGGCGGAATATGAAACGGTTCGCGTCTTTGCTAAGTTTGCTAAGTTGCTAAGCTTATATGTACTGTATTTTTGACGTGTAATGCAAACTCGGCGGTAGCAACATCGCTATCGTTGCCGCCTTCGGGTTTGCTGGCCCGGGGCTCAAGCCCCGTCTCCGGGCGTTTAATTTATTTTTGTTAGCCGTGAAATCGAACGAAATTACGGACGTTACACGAAGTTATGGGTATAGACAGACAGGCCGACGGACGAACAGACGGACAGACAACGAAATTATTAAGTTGGATTGATGCGAAACGTTTTACGTGTTCGCATCTCTATTTTTTAAATAAAATAAAATAATATTGACGGTCCCTACGTACGAGTATACTGCCGAATCTGCAAAAATTTCATTATCTTTTTTAGTGATGCGACGAATACTACTTTCACGAATACGAATACGAATATCAAACCTACTATTCGGCGAATACGAATACGAATAATTTGACAATGTAATAAATAATACACCACTGTTCTTTTTTTTATTAAGAAATGTAATTATTAAAATTTACCACCGGAAATTTTTTCTTCAAAAAGCACAACATTTGTAACTTCTCAGATGTTAGGCGATTGTTTTATCCGTTTGTACATTCCCAACGGTCTAAAATAATCTTTCTGTCGCAGTTTTACCCCCACGAGACAGTTCGCACATACACTACCTGCATATGGCTTAACTTTTGTCATCTATAAACAATTAAAAATTATTTTAGAGTGAGTCCCCGAACAAAATAAAATAAACTCGTCTCAATGGGCCGACTTCGTTTTGGGACGATATTCGACAAATATTATACGAAAACGAATATTCGTATTCATATTCGTTGCATAACTAATCTTTTTGTTATCTTAAACCATCCGATTTACTAAAAAAAATTGAAAAAAAAAAAAGAACGCCCACAGGTGTCATGCGTCTACGAGACGTCAAGCCTTAGTAAACATTGCATTGTGTCTATGACAACATTCAAGAGACACGGTGATGATTACTTAGGCGTGACGTCATTCGCTTTGAAAGGTGTTTCAGATAAAGTGGCCGATCGCAAATTTTATACTTTTATTTTATTGAAAATCTTATCAATCTCAAATGTGTACATTAAAACTGGATCATTTTTTAGAATCCTTTCTAAATATTTTCTTCTCTAAAATAACTTATTTTTTAATATTGTCATCATGCTTATTAAATGTATCTACCTATTGATATTTTCTTTCATTTGAATTAGTATTGCTTCTGTTGAATTAGCATGTTTATTTTTGTAATTTGTTATAAATACCTACTAATCATTTTTTAAAATTATGTTCTTTTAGACAGGATGTATCAGAGCTAGTCGACAGTATTTTCCAGGTAGATTACTGTCGAAATTATAAGTCATATTTGTTCAAACAACAGTGTCCTAATATTAATAATAATGGAGATAAACGTCTTCAAAGTTTGCAATTTTTCAATATTTCTGAAACATTTCCCGATAAAAATAATAAAATTATTATTGTAATAATTTCAATACCGTGGGTGTGGTCACACCATGAATGTACACTATCGCACACATACATGTTTGTTTTATGATATAACTACCCATTTTACCTGCCATGAGAGGTGTAATTGTCAACCTAGCTGTACGCACAGACGCATTATCTGCATACAGTTGAGTGCCGTGGGCAGAGAAATTGGCGTTGGAGTTATTTAGTGATTTGATAAATATTCTATAAGTCAACTCTTGACGCCACATTGAAAAATGTAATCATAAACCTGTTATCTTGTATAGGGTGATCGGAATCTTCTCTATAGGTACTCTTCAACATTGATTTTCTACGGCGGTTCGCGGTATCACGTAGTTCCTCAAAATTCCGTTGCTTATTATTAACTAGAATCACCGGTCAGTTCGTTTTGATTTTTCATGGTATTTGGCAGTGAAACATATTGCAAGTTTTTCAGGTATCATTAATAAACGTACGATGTAAGTTTTTAATTTTTTTAATGCGTCTGATTCGTTACTGATTCGGCGTTAACATAAAGTTCTTTGGCGGATTAGGTGTTTCGGTATATGTGTGTTTTGAGAGGAAGAATATGTCCACCCGTACAGAGACAGATTCTTTCTGTCGGCACGTGGCGTGTATTGTATGAGTGCGTGAGTAAAGCGCGACATGTGTCAGCAGAGGCAGGATAGGTAGATGAATACAGAGTGTGTATTATACTCATTATATTAACAATGTTGTTTATTGACACAAGTTTACAAAGGTGGTTTAGTTAGTCGCATCGAGCCTCTAATTGGTGGAAGCCGGCTCGATGCGTACGGCTAGAAACGCCACAGGCCTCGACAACTACAGTTCCATAAGATTCCGCTATTGCTACGCAATACACTTGGGGCCACTTGGCGCAATCGGCGGTCGGTCTTTGGCCATGAAATGTGATACAACAGGTATCCCTCATTAAAGTATGTAGAGCACCTTTCAATTCACATTTTCATTATATTTTTAGAATGATATTGATTTTTTTAGATTGTATGTACTTTATAATAAAAAATGTTTACAAGATTGAAAGGAAGGTTTAATTTATAATCTTTCTTATACATATTATAGCATTGATTTTGCTATATTTTATTATAGCAAAATCAATTAATTTAATTGGAGTGAAGTCTTAATTTTCTTTGAAATGTGGAAACGTACCGTTTTTATTCTGAGCTCTGACAGCAAACAAACAAGTTTACCGTCATATATTTGAAAATAGGAGCGCCGCAATGCTGCTGTACTGTAAGTAAATAATTATTTGAATTGTATTGTTAGAATTTAATTGTTTGATGTGATGTACCGATAAACACAAATGCGCGACGCACAGACGACCACTAACAAGCCAAATGGTCGCAGAGTCAGCAGGTACGACGGGCACCACAAGGCACAAACTCGTAAACTGTATTGTTTTTCAAATTGTTTGTTTATTGTATATTTTAAATTTGTTTCACATAAATTACTAATAACTCCACACTAGTGTGTTCACTAACCTGTTCTGTGGCAGTTATTCTCAATTAAGAATTATGCAATAGTAACATAGAATAGCGATAAAAATAACAATAGTAAAGAAATAGAAAAGTAAAAATAAATATAATAGCAGGATACCAAGTCAGTAGTAGATATAAACAAAAGAATAAATTAATCTTAATAAAAGAAAAGAAAATATAAAAATAAAATGAAGATAAAAAATTTAAGTAGTTACTAAAATAAACTTGAAAACACTTGAAAAAGCTGATTTTGCATTTCAGAGGTCTAAACAATTGTAATCTGGCATACATAGTGCATTCTGATATAAATTAACATCAAAAATTCATATTTTAGAAAAACTTTGTAATTTGCATTTGATTGTCCAGCCTTAACTCTTAAAGAATTTTAAAAAAATTACTTCATTATAACCAGAATACCTGTTACCGCACTGTCGGAGGAGTCCGACTGAGAGTTCATGATGTAGAGTTCAAATTTCGGGTCATCTTCAATCAGACTGGCGATAAAAATAATTTAAGACGGAACCAATTAAAAACACTAACTAAAGTAATGTTCGATAACGCATTGTGCTAGACCGATAAAAAATCAGTTCTGTAGTCGTATAATCTACTTCAAGAGGCTTATATTTTATTTCCACGGTAACAGAGAGATTCACCAATGCCCATCGCACAGGTATCCTACGAGGGCAATAGACAATAGGTTAACTGCTCGAAGAACATTTTTTCTTCTTCTGTATGAAGGCTTGAACTTTGTGGTGACATTATTATTAAAATAAAACACAAATTACTTTGTTTTCACCACTATATTAGATTAAAAAATCTACATGTTTCGAGAACAATGTTCTCTTCATCAGGATTATTGTGTACTAATCTTAAAAGTTGAAACAAGCAAATATGTTACGGTGAAGGGGCGGTTGAGGGGGTTGGTGAGGGGAGGGGGGGGTTCGAGGTGTTGATTATTATGGGTCATTTGGAATGTTAAGTGGAAAAATATTCAAAATAGGATTATGCAAAAATTTCGTCTGTGTATTTATTATATTAGACTTAATATTAACATTTTTCCTAATTTCGAGTATTTCTAAATTATTTATTTGAGGTATCTTATAGTTGAAATGTAAAAATTTTAAGCCTGTGTTAATATCAAATGTATGGTCAAATTCTATTAGATGTTTTGCGAAATCAGAATCAATATTTTAAATTTCTTAGATTTAAATTTAACCTTGATAAATAACAAAATAGAATTTAATATTTTTAGAAAAGACACATACACGGATATCGTTATACTCAATTCATCGAATCCTATTTTGAATATTTTTCCACTTAACATTCCAAATGACCAATAATAATCAACACCTCGAACCCCCCCCTCCCCTCACCAACCCCCTCAACCGCCCCTTCACCGTAACATATTTGCTTGTTTCAACTTTTAAGATTAGTACACAATAATCCTGATGAAGAGAACATTGTTCTCGAAACATGTAGATTTTTTAATCTAATATAGTGGTGAAAACAAAGTAATTTGTGTTTTATTTTAACAATAGGTTACCTTGATACCAAAAATGAGAAAGAGTTTTGGTCAATCTCCACACGTGTTTCTAGCACCCAAAAACAAAAATCACATTTTACCAAATACTACAAAGAATTTCTTTATTGGTACACATAAACGGTGGCAGAAATGAAACTGAGCGAAAATTTATGGAAGTGATCAGATGAACTGAAAATATTCTTTACTGTGCTCCTAAATAACTAATTAATGTATGTTTTATTTTTCTTATGTATCTTTTTCCTGTTTTCAACTACTTTTGTAGAAGGCGTGAACGTGCAAAAACACTTGGAAACAGTGAGAAAAAAAACAGAACAAGGCTTAACATAGTCAGTAAGCTGGCTGGAACTAGCTGGGGATGGGAGGCCAACACGCTCAGAACGGCTTTGATTGAGTTAGTCTTCTCAACAGTGAATGGACACCCACTGCTTCCCAGGACCGTTTTATATCGGTCCTACTCATACGTCACCAGGTTGACAATTTTTTACTGTAAAGGCCACCTAAGTGTCACGTCGTGTAAAGAGCGACGCGACCTGGAGAGGCCCGCGGTAGTCCATTCATTATGCCTCCTCCATATATCATACTTTATTAGGAAATATCAAAAGTATAAAATAAAGGTAAAAGAACAAAATGGTTAGATAACATAATATAGCAAACAGAAATAGAAAGTTCATTTAAAAAAAATAAATAACAATTGATCATGGTAAAAGAGTATATGTATAGAAGGAAAGGAGGACAGTGAGGGGATGTCATGAAAAGGACACACTCTCTATTAGGGAAGGACAAAAACAAGGATCACACTAAAATATGGAGTTCAGGTCCGAGCAACACGTGTCCACAGTCTACGGAGAAATCACTCGAAGCAGCTCCAAGCGCGAAACCCACGTCCTGGCGTACTCACGGAAGAGTCCGAGGTTCTTCTCGTTCTTGATGAGGTCACTGTTTTGTACGGACCCGTATCTCATCCCCTTCAGTCCTGCAATCATAGTCTCTCGCGCGTCTGTCATAAACAACTCCTCTCTATAGCCGAACATTGTGCTCCAGTATGAGCTAAAAGCGTTCATACCTCCATAGTTGATGTCCAGCTTAATGTCGCAATGCGGACTATCAGCGGGACTCCACTTCCCTCCTCTGGCTCCCCGTACTTGCAAATTTAACCCCGCCAAATATCAGGCAAGAGATCGCAACACTGAGGGAATACAAGAAAGCCCTGCAAAATAGCGTAATACTTTTGCACGACGATGTCATTTCTCAACCTGTATGCCGCTTAAGGTCCCGAAAACCCTTCTCGTGAAATAGTGTACATACATTTCGCAGCTGGTAATGATACCACTACATTTTTAATGTGGAGTTAAAGCAATATCTTGTGGTTTGTGTCTTCTGGCGTATTATGCTGTGTTATTACGACCTTTCTGGCCGACGTTTCGGATCCCATTGTGGGGTCCATTATCAGGGCTGATGTGTTGAAAACATCAGCTCTAATGATGGATCCTGCAATGGGATCCGAAACGTCGGTCAGAAAGGTCATAATAACACCCCAGAAGTATAATAACATAAAGGTATAATACCCCAGAAGACAGAAACCAGAAGATTCTGAGTGACCGTGAAAACCTAAGAACATTATTAAACAATATTATTTTTAATTAATTAATTTATTAATCTTAATTATTTAGTTCCATAAATAATGTTGCGTGTGCTAATATATGATTTCATTTAAACATATTGCTTTTAAACTAGTTATTCAAAAGTTTTTACAATAACATTTTTGCACTTCTGTTTAAACCTCCTTATATTCACCGTGTTTTGAATTTCCTTTGGCAAGCTATCGAAGATTTTTAGACCTTTGTACATCATACAATTTTGTGAGGTGTTTTTCTTTTTCTACGGTAGTGTTATGTTGTCGCTTCTTGTATTGTAAGAATGAAAATCCGTATTCATCCTTCATCCTGTCATCAAATTATTTGGGTACTAATCCGTGTTTAATTTTAAATATTTGCACCATTATTATTGCTGCACCATTGCACATTATTAAACTTTATTCATTGATTTACTGTTTCTAGTCCAACATTTTTGTTATATTTGTTCTTCTATTACATTTCAATATTATGCGTATCGCTCTGTCTTGTACTATTTGAAGTTTCTTTAGCATTCCTTCATTGCTTATAAATGATATACCAGAAAAATGATCTATGTATAAATTAATAAATTTGTATTTTTAGTTATATATCTTCTTATTCTTCTAAATAATGGCAGTTTTTTGCGATTTTCTTCACAACATATTCAGTATTTTTTGTAAATTAAAATGTCTACGTTTTCTAATATCTCATTTTCTAGTTTCACATTATACCTACTTATATGGTTGTCCTTTTTTGCTTTCATGTAAAGTATGATATTCTTTCGAACCATTGGACATATACACTAGAATACTCCTTTATTTAATAACAATGTTTTTTATGTATTTTGTACGCAGTATTCTGTTAGTGTCTAAATAAAAATATAAGTACGTGTGTGATTGGGAAGTCGGTGAAACATCGATTATAAGATTGTAAAGATTCCGTCGATACAAACAGGTGAAGCTAATATAAGGGTAGTGATATAAAAAGGAGATGTTTATTTACGTATTTACAGATTAATAAATAAATAATATTATTTCACACACCCTGTAAAAATATCTCCGTACTTCTGTAGTCGTGTTTCCTTAGAAAAGTCGACGTCAGTGTCGCCTGGGCCAGGGGTCAGGGCTTGTATTAAAGTGAGGTAATTATTACATTATTGTGTCTGTTCGTTGTTTCAATTACTTCAATCAGCTCTGGCCAGATCAAATAGTGCTAGGAATCACTGTCACTTCGTTTTTTATCCATTACATGAGATTATTGTTTTTAGAAATTTGCGAGTTGGGTGCTTTCTGCATAACTGCATTCAACTGAACTTAATGTGATTTAATATTTGTTTACTATTTCATCTGTCGATGATAGAAAGTAAAATATCAATTTAAAGTTAAACTGACCTATAGTTTATGTTTTTCACCTAATTTAATGATCAACATAAACAGTTTTGACAGTGGGGCGGAGCATTGAAAAGAGAATTGGTCGTTACTGGGAATATGGGATGTAGGGGTTATGTTTTAGGGAACTTAATGTTATTAATTAGTATTTTTTCTGATTTTTTATTTTTTTCGATGTTTAATCATTACACATCATTTTATTAGGTACCGACTGGAATGTTTATGACCCTCGAGAGAATGATTAGGTTCAATTATCTGATTAGAAAATTCCAAGAACTTATTATTTAGCACGAACGGAAAAGGCATCGAATGCATAAAATGCCCTTACGTCTAAATCACGTGGTTTATTCAGAAAAGTTACAATTTGATTTGCGATTTGAAACGTATTTAGATTAAACGTAAGATTACACGACGCGAAATTTTGAATTGGCAGTAACTAGAGGTGCATTCGAAAGTATAATTGCTTCCTCAAAGATGAAGCTCTATGTCCTTTGTACTAAAATTTGTACGGCGAGAAAAACAGTGAGTTCTGAAATAAATAATGTTACTCGGTATTTAAGAACAGGAGAGAGAAAATAATAATATATAATTATAAATACTTGGACAGTTGCAATGTTATCACGACATTCACATTATATATTAATTATAATCTTATCTCTCGGTAGATTAAGCTAATTGTGCAATGTTGATATGATGCAAACAGTTTTTCAGGTGTGTGTTACGCAACCAAACTAATTTGTTGTGCAGGTAGAAAATGATTTACAATCATCTGTAGGGTGACGTTTTTTAAGTTTTATTTTATTTTGGAATTCAAACAGCTTATTAAATGTGAGTAGGACAAAACATGCTAAAAAGAAGTGACTCAAGTCAATTATTTATTTTATTTATTTATTTATTCACTTTGTATAATAAGTACATATCAGGCCGTACTTTGAAATAAGCAATATTTATATTTCTATATCTTGACACTTTTTGTATAACATACAATAACTGTTACTCATTATTCATAATTGTGTTTACATTTCAGAGCTTCTTGATTGATAGAATTCATTAATTTCAAAACCTTTCAAACATAAAACGTCAAAATTGGCGGTGTTATAATGTTATACAATAAGAAATAGTAATATTGCTTATTTCAGAATATGGCCGTAGAATGGCGTCTATGGCAATTTCGTCCAACCAATCACAGAATTTAGTGGAACAATTGAAATACATAGATTTCCGGTGTAGGTACATTGTAACAGTTACAAACTACTACTCCATAATAACGAGGCGAGTAGGGGATGGGTGGCGACAAAAGGGTTAAACTAGGTTTGGGAAAGGTAAAATTGCCTGATTTTGAAGAGATGTTGAAGAGATGAAGAGAGATACAAAGTTGATTCCATAGCCTAGCCCACTGCACTTATATGAGGAGCAGAAGAATCCAGTATTATGAACGGGGATGGATAGTGAAGTACTATCAGCTGAACGCTGTGGGAGACCATTATCAGATAGAAAGCTGAATTTAGATTTCGGGTACTGAGGTGAGTGAGGAATGAGAACTTAATTATACAGTAGAGATAAGATATTAATGTTATGGCGTTGTTGGGTTGTAGGCCATTGGAGAAGATTGCAGAAGGATGAGACGTGCTGTGACATGAATTATATGAATCCAATAGATTAATATGGACAAGTGAGAATGGTAATTATTAATATACAACACGATTAACTTCGTTCGATGGATTTCCAGAGGGGCTGGAAAAAAACGTTTTATCATTTCTAATTACCAAACAAATTTCTTAATTTATTACCATTATTTTACTTTAAAATTGTTTGTTGCTTACTATAATATATTTTCTTAGCATTCAAATATTCTCTTCGCCTTAAACATCTGTGAATCTTCGTAATTGGTTTATGCAATGTACACTGTACTCTAACATTATAACGATTCAAACTTAAATACATTAATTAAATAAAAAAAACATAAAAAATAAAACATCATAATCAGTCTACTAAATAAATATAATACGATGTTTTTTAATTGTTCCGTTTCAAATATTCCCATACACAATCTGTATAATCTTTCACGATGACATTGATAAAATATAATCTATTTAGTTATAATATTGATCGCGTGTTGCAT
Organism: Agrypnia vestita; assembly: GCA_016648135.1. NCBI lineage: Eukaryota > Metazoa > Arthropoda > Insecta > Trichoptera > Phryganeidae > Agrypnia > Agrypnia vestita. The sequence continues at coordinate 226,996 of JADDOH010000801.1, read as the reverse complement.
CGATGTTTTAATTAATACTTACACCTGTATTATTTTGTATTCCCAATCAGATGAAATAATGTTTTCATAAATCGATTTCACTTGTTATGATTTTTCATATCATATCAATCTAACATAATGAAACAACTGTTAAAATTTAATTATTAAACAGGGTGTGACAGAGCTAGTCCACAATACTTTACAGGTAGATTCCTGCCTAAATCAATAGTTATGGATATATATGCAACACTGTGCAACATCAAAGTTTGCATTTGTTTTTCAATATTTCTGATTTATTTTTGTAAAACGTTAGACTATCATTATAGTAACTTATATCGAATATGAAAAATTCATTTCCTTTAATACAAGATAAATAAAGAAGTAAAAAACTTGAACAAATTTAAATTTAAAGAATCTTTTTGCAGGGCTTTCATCATTTTATTTGACTTTTATTGAAGCGAATTTATTTTACTTTCATTGTTGTTTCATATTATTTGATTATCCTACTGTAGAAATTTTTAATAAATTACATTACAAAATATTTACAAACAAAATTGCATTCATCAACATTATAAAATTTTTCACAGTAATAACGAACTGCCCAAATAGTATGAAGCAGCAGAAATATAACACTCGGAAAATTGCATATCCTTGTAATAGATACCACAACTGCTCAGCATCATTATACATTTAGAGGTGTGAAATGGTTTAACTAATTACCTGTTAAAATGAGGATTGAAAAAAATTATGAGGCCTTTAAGAAAAATATTAAAAAATACCCTCGAGTTAGTTAAACTTTTATTTTATTATATATCTAATCGCCTTACTTATTACTTTATTGTGTATACATTTTATAATATAATTCTTTAGAATATTTCTTTAATAATTTAATATTATTTACACTGCATACTGTTATTATCTTTGCTAAATTTTTTCCATTATGTTTAGTGTATTCATTTTTAAATGTTTTTCTTATTATTAGTTTATTTTACTGTTGTTTCACATAATTGCATTACGATTTTCGTATATTAATTTTTTTCTCTTATATATAGGTACGTCTTATGTACTACTTACTATTTAATATATATAAAATATAATGATACTCCTCTCCTACTCATGAGTTATATTACTCATGTAGAAGAGAAATATAATATAAATAATAAAAATTACAGGTACATTATTTTTTTATATTCTTTAACAAACATTCTATATATAAACGATTATTTTGAGTTAATAAAAGTTATTTTAAGAAAGGGTGAAAATGAAAAGAATGAAAAGCGTCTGTTGTCAATACGTTCGCCATTCGTTAAAAATCAATTAAAAGATTAAAAAAATTACTATGAGCTCGTAAATTTTGAAAAAAAATCGGTTTAGAATAAAATAAAAAAAATAATATTGAAAATGGCAATAAACAGGAATAAATACTTTTTACTGCAGTATTAACGTGTCTTATGCATACGCAAGGGGGGAAATTATTCCGCTGTTTCCTATTTCCCTCTCCAAAGGAATAAGTTTAGTTAAGGTCGGTAATATTTTATACTCTGTGGACTGTATGCATATTTAGAGAGTTGATTTTTTGAGCGAATAATTAGTTTTTTGTTGATTACAAAATCGTTTATTTCATCGCCGGGCACTGTGCCAAGGACCTCGCAGTATCAGAGCTCTCGCACTACCAAACACAATACTGTAATATTAAAATTACACAGGCATTGGCAAAATTAAATAACGTAGAAGATTTCGTATTGTAGAATGATACCACACCAAAAAAGATGGCTACATTTTTGAAGACTATATTTTACTACAATAATTCACATATATGCATTGAATAGTATGCTGCCTTAAGCCCTAAGGTATAAGTAAAATAATAAGCGCAATAAAATGTATAATATAATATGTAAGTTAATAATTCTGCTGAATGCCACTGTACTTATAAATAGAATATTTCTACATACTCAAGTCAAAAATAGATATATCATTTTACCAACGGCGACATCTGTGTAATGGTTCATGGGAATGAAAATTTTCAGCCATAGATGGCGTTAGTAAAATCATACGTGGAACGAGGTATATAAAATAATATATGTACAAAAGTAGAAATTTTATACATGTGGTGATCAATCATGGATGAAATTAGTGATAGTTAAATAACCTTGCTTTTTTAAGGCAGGATTCTGATCTTGGCCCTGAGATACGCTTCATTTATTTTTAGATTTTTAAGTATTCTTTCATTTTACAGTGGATTCAGTTTCAATTAATTTTCCTTTGTTTTTTCTGATTTTTTCGGCATTTCTTTGTTGCCATTTGAAAAGCACTTTTTGCACAGGTAAAGAGCTGCCAGAAACAGCACCAACGGTGGGAATAGCATCACTATAGCTACATCTATGAGCAGCGATGAGAAGAGGCACAAGTCTGGTGCAGCGAGGTGAGGAGCGCCTCCGGTGCGGACCACGTGCTCGGCGTAGAAGGAGACCAGGTCCCTGGGGTTCATCGGTCTGTCGTGGAACAGGCGGTAGGTCTTCTTGGCTGCCTGTTCGTACCTGTAATATGATATATTTTTATTTAAGGTTTGGTCAATCCGACAAATTATTTCAACTTCATTCATATTCAATACGTATTACCTTTAGATTATTATTTTTCAAAATTTTGCTTATTTATATGCACTTTGGCTTTTACATGGAAGAATTATTAATTTACAAAAATAATAGTGTAATAAAATGTAAAAAATATGTTAAAAATTGAAGGTAAAGTAATAATTAAGTAATTCAGCGCAAGACAGAAAATCATTAGGTACATAATACAAAACTTAAGATAAAATATTTAAAAACGAAAGAGGCAAGGCAAATAAAATAAAATGTTTTTTTTTTAATATCACCTAGCTTAAGCTTTTGCGTGCACACTTGCTTTTTTAGAATATCAATGCTACTTATAACAAAGAAATCCCCATAGTTAAATTAATTACCAGTTTTATGCTATTTGTGTTGCTCGTGAAATTAGAGCGAGAAACATCTACATGAAACAGAGCTTGATGTCTCACGGTATGGTATATAATTAATCATGTTTACCAAACCCGGGCAACCTACAATCCCCTTTATTATTTTAAATAAAAATTGAATATCATAAAAATTTTTACACCACTTTAGGTCTGTAGGTTAAGTAATTGTAGTCCAGATTATCAAATGTAATATATAACTTATACTTCTCGTAGTTTATGAATCTAAGAAACTTATACTACGTTTTTTCAATTTTTGAGTAATTGTGTATGTTATAGGAAGATTACTGAAGTGTGGAATTATATTGGAGGATATTTCTGATTAAGAAGATGTACAAGGTTTTAATTATTTTTACATATTTAAAATCTTTAGATGGTTTTAACAACCGTAACGATCTTAATCCAAGACATTTAAAAGTTTTATTTTTAATTTCATCAACGTATGGAGTCGAGACGATGGTCCTTACAAAGAAAAGTGTAGAAAAGCTCAAATGCACGCAACGATCCATGGAGAGATCCATGCTTGGCGTAATCCTAAGAGTTTAGAAATGATGGAATTAGGCTCAGAATAGAGAAGTGAATATCATGGTTCGTGTAGCGAAGCTAAAATGGCAATGGGCAGGATATATTGCAAGGCAAGATTCTACAAGATGGACTCCCAGAGTTCTGAAATGGAGACCTCGAGAAGATAAAAGAGGCGCCGGAAGACCTCAAAAGAGACGGGCCGATGATATACCCGCTGTGGGGGGGGGAAGAAATGGCAACAACCAGCAAATAACAAGGAAGGATGGAAGGGTATGGAAGAGGCCTGTATCCAGCAGTGGAAAGATGAAGGCTGAGGAAGAAGAAGAAGACATCAATGTGAGGAACGTATATAAATATTTCATCAAAAACATCTTTTATAATTGAAATATTGTACAAAAAAATTATAGGATGTTAAATTCTGCTAAAAGTAATAGAGTAGCATTTACTTGTATTTAAAAACAACTCATTTGTACTGCACCAATAATACAAACCGTTATTAAAATCACAGTATAACCGACCTAACATTAATGCCATTTTCCGATAAATTTGCATGCTCTAGTTGAAAGTTCCTTCCTCGTTTTTTCAATGAACAAGAATGTATCTTGCGTATAGGTTTATAATTCATAAATGTAGACCTCTTTTTATTTAAGAAGGCAATCGAATTAGTATGTGTAAGCCGTGCGTAATATATAAATAAGATTGTCTTTCTTATATGAAAAGAGGTCTACAACGACTCGTACATAAATAACAAAATAATAAAAAATAAAAATTAAAAAAAAAGTCCGATCGACTATTTATTTGTATTCCATTGGTTAAGGTAGGTTTTACATATATTCGTTGATAGTAATGACACGAGAGTCTAAAACAATAAGAACTACACACAATCTAAGTCTTTCGAACATTCTGGATGAATTTAGAGTTAACTAGACTATTCCGCAGGCTTCGAAGAAATCGAGCCTTTACAAATACCAGAGATGTTTTTAGAACTTGTGCGGTTATAAATTGCATGCAGTGCATTGTGACATTTCAACGATTATACAGATAAAGCAAAAGCGACGATACCAGCGATAATAATTAAGAGGGTACCTAACGGACGTTTGGAAATAAGTGCGACCACACACGTGTGAATATCCTGGGAAGACAAATATACAACGTTCTATACGGGTAATATTATGAACTAAAAAACAGATCTCCAGTTAATTCGCGTTAATGACATTAGTTAATTAATATCAACCACCCTCATCCACAACATCAGAGAACTCAGACTCTGGCAAAAACGGAGTGGTGACCCTTATTCATATATTCATAAGAAGAAGCAGCTTGTTGGGGGTAGCTTCTCGACCTTACAAAAAAGGTCGATTCACGCACACCAACCCGCACAAAGTCCTCCACAGCCATATAGCCCGGGAAAATAATAATAAAACAATCTTTGAATACGCCGGCTCACTTTGGATTATTGAGCAGCTCATCCAGGGCCCAGGTTAGGGACGTTTCTGTGAGATTGCCGAAGTCCAGCATCAGACCGTTGCCCCTGGCCTGGGTGGCCATGGCGTTGAAGTGCTGATCCCCGAAGATGGGGATGGCCAGCAGCGGTACTCCGGCTGCCGCGGCCTCCGTGGTGCTCAGCAGTCCGCCGTGAGAGATGAACAGCTTCAAATTCGGGTGGGCTGAAAAAAATATTCATTCACGACTTAATAATCACTATTCTGCTATAATGTTTGTTGCTTCAGTTTGCTGATGATAGATTCGCCTTGTTTATTGGCAACTTTTTGAATTAAGTAAGAGTTGACTGTAAAGGGTTTTATGGTCACTTACAAATTGCGTAAAGCGGAAATACCTCGGCGGTAGACGTGTGCACAGTGTTCACACTAGGTGACGTTTTTAACACACTAAGAATGCAAGTAGGATTTTGCGGGTAGGGAATAGGAAACATAAAAGTACAGTCTGTACCAAATAATGTTTAAACAACGTTTAAGTGATAGTTGTGCGGAAGAGCATGAAAATAGCCGATTTATTTATAATCTCTTAAGATAATACAGAATTCCTGCTCGAAAATTACGTTTCCCCTCTCAGAAAATACAGAAGAAAAACCAAGAACGACAACAAATGACCACTCTGATGAATCTCGGCTATTATCTTCAGCTTCAGCAGTCGAAATTGTCAGCCTCAGAGATCCTCATGTTGGTCTTCAAAGCAGGTATCTTGAGAAGTTCACAAAATAACACGTGAAGGGACGTCAACCATAAAATTCCGGAATTAATTATTACAAATATACTGATTCATCTAGCGACAGATTTTGCACCAAACAATCAGCATAATAAATAATAAATCACCTGCGCCTCCGATAGAGGTTTTTATTTATTATCTTGAGAGGTATATCCAATTAAACCATTATGTCATCTTACCAAGGGGATTCCCTTACATTTCCACTTTTACAATCAAGATATTAATCTTTATTTTTAAATTAGTAAAAAAATCAAATATTAAAGTGCGTTACTTAAACAATAATACAAAAGAAGGAAACAAAGATAAGTTGTATTATTTTCACGTTCGAAAATGTTTTCATCATAATATTATTTTGAAAACAAAATAATATGTGTGTTTTATGTTCGGCGTCTTTAAATAACAAATTAAATAACACTTGTATTGCCCTAATTATTAAAAAAATATATACTTTATATGATTAGGTTTTAGTAATATGCTACCTATGTTTTGGTTTAGGAAAATCTAACCGAGTGGATTAATTCTGACATACATTAATAATAAAACTCACATTTTCATTTAATTATCAAAATCATTAAAATATTAATTGAAGGCTCTTCTTTGACTTGACGAGTAAATATTCAAATATATTTTCATTACCTAAAATAGCGGCTTGGGGCATCCAGCTCTTGATGATGACGTTGGCAGGTTTGTCTGGAAGATCAGCTTCAAACTTCCAGAGGACGGTCTGATGGAGTTTGGATAGCGTTTTGAGTATGCCTTTGCGAATAGCAATCGGGAGTGTTGAACCCTTCAAGTTGCTGCCCATGCTGAAGTATATGACTCCATCCTTTGCGTTGTCCAGGATATTTTTATATTCCTGTTAAAACATATGAAAAGCAAATTGCCTCTGCAAACCTCTGCAGTAATACCTGACAGAATCACAGACAGATAGGACAGAATAAAATTGGAAAGAGAAACAGTAAAAGACACTGGAAGAGGTTTTCTTCCAGCAATGGATAGAACCAGGCGATTATAAGAATGGTGATGACCCAGGGGTCTAAATTTGTGTCCAAATCGAGTTCTAGTATACGAATTGATACGAAATGTGATAGGTGATAACTGTCATCATCGTCGCTAAAATTTAAATAATATACACAACTATACTTAGTTTTTGCTCACACAAGAAACGAACTTCGAAATGAAATAAACTAATTCATATAAATAGTAACAGATTGAACTTGAAATCAGATTAAATAAAAGTAATAATCGATTTAAAACATGAAACTCCATAGTATATAATCGCTAATTATTGACATTCGACAAGCAAAGATGCATGGTAGAAACGTGCACATCAAAAATTTAACCATTTGAAGAAACTTGGTATGATATGAAAAATTTACTTGCCAACTAATCAAACCCGCAGACGTAAAGATAGGACAAATATGGCTTCATTAGAAAAATATCCAGTTCAGTACAACTTTATAAATATGATGTACCCAGAAACAGTCGAAAATAAAAATTCTAGCCGTTGCCACGGTTAACAGATAGAAAATTTCGTAAGATAAGGACTATTGTAGTAATATTTGTTTCCCAGAATCTTAAGTCATGCATTTTTTTTTACGTTTATGCTGCACGCCAATGATAACATATGTTTTTTTACTTCTTATCACGGGTGCACGTATAATCCAGGTCTTCACATCGGCGTATTTGTCTATTTTCTCGCTTTCTCTTTGCCGTGAACCAAGCCTTAACACCACACATAGTCACACAATACAAAATTGTCATACTACTGGTAGTGGTGTAGCTTCAGGAATGTGGTACCCTCCAATTTCAATAGCATTGGGCAGCAGCGGCCTGGCCACTCCGATGGACGGATGGGTGTTGATGAGGACCAGCGACACCTTCTTCTTCATCTCTTCAAAGTCCACCCTAGCAGCTTCTTCGGGGAAATAGGTATTATAAATGGCTTTCTGGGTCGGCGCAAACATGAATCTGTAATAATCAATTATGGATTTGGGATCATTAATTTTATTAACTCGTATCAGTTTAGATAGGGATGCAATTATTTTCTACAGAAGTCTTTTTTTTCCTAGTCCCACATTATGATCAATGCGTTTTTGATAAGAAGAAGTGTGAATTTGTAAATTGTATTAATTACGTTTATACAGGCAGTATTTTTCACGAAAAAATAAATATTTAAGTATAAAGAAGGCAAAATTTGTTGCCACATTATTAACATCTTTAATCAAAATCTGAACAGGTTTCGTTCAGATTTTGATGAAATATGTGAATACATTTATTTTTTCTTTACCAAGTATATGTAGCCTGGGTAATGGTTAATCCATAGATTTAAATTCGTTTCTCTGTATATAATATAATCACCGAGAGGTTTCATATGACTCACGAGAAAAAATATATTTCCTTCTCATTTGCACAACCATTGGGTCTATATAAAACAAGAAGACAGATGACAACAGAGTGAGATGATAAACCCAAAACTTATCCTGGTTACACTACACATTAGTTGTTTATAAATTAGAGCGAGAAGCATCTACATGAAATGAAACATGATATATCGTGCCATAACTGCAGGGTATACGATAATTAATCAAGTTCACCAAACTAGGACAATCCACAAACGCATTTTAAATAAAAATATATCTTTTGAATGCGTTTACATAGGGTCACTGAGTCGTACTTTTATAAGAAGAGCAGTGGTGTCAATTAAAAAATAATAATTTTATATAGTAATATAAATAGAAGAGGCTTCTTTCTACTAGGGACTGAGATAAATGCGTTATTGATAAGAAGAAGGTGAGTGACGTGTGAAATATATACTCACATCCCCATGAGTTCCATCGTGATGGCCATGCCCATGTTGAGCACCCTTTCTGTGAAGCTCATCTCCCCCGTGAAGCTGAGGAACACGTTGGGGACGGTGGCCGGTGAGACGGGGTTGCCTGTGATGCGGGCCAGCCAGTGTATCATGGATATGGAAGACAAGAGGATAAGTGGACACTTGTATTTCACACCCAGACTGAAACAAAAAACACCAATAACTCTGGATCAAACCTAATAAGTGCATAGCTTAGCGAACATTTCAACAATTTCGCAACCCAGTACAGATTACATTATTTAAATTAAAATAAATTAATAACAAAAATGCTGGTTAAAAATAGTATAATTCTAGCCATAACCCATCAAAAATGACCTACTTTTGGTATATATTTCGGGCAAGTATGCGGGCATACAAGTTAAGGCTGCGAGAATAGCGCCATCTAACGTATCGAAGCGCCTTCGTGGCGTTAGTAACGGACATTGTTTTATAGAGAATTATATTTTTTTCTTCTTCTTAAACCTCAAAGATACGTTGCCATGTTGACTTTACACACGAAGTTCAGTCTGGTTCGTGCCAGCCAGTGAAGAGTACCTACTATTGTTTTGTATATTCGATGCCGTATTATTTATTATAAAATCATAGGCTTTTTGCAGTGAAATCGTTTGCAAAAGGTAAGTGTTACGGACAGACACGCCCGTAACAAACAATTATTTTAGAATAGGGTGGATCACCGATTACTCGCCTGTCTGCTGTGCTCCGGGCGTCGTGACGGTGTGAAACACCGGAGAGCAACGCTACGATCGACGGTGTTTCTTCAGGGGTTTTAATTCACAACAATTTACACACAAGAAAATAAAAGGCAAAGTTTTTGTTTCAGAAGGAAACCTAGCGAAAAACGGGCAGAGTGAAGTTATAAAAACTATTTGTCGCACATACACGGCAACAAATATTTACTGGCACTAAGGCACTGAGAGCACTGTGATTTCGCTAGGTTTTCGCAGCCTTTTTATTTGGGTCCAGTCAAAATAACGGGAAAATAACTGCCAAAAAGGGATTAGTGAAAGAGGGGATTTACATCTTTATTGTAGGCATCGGCGTAACGTGGTGGACCACGGAAGCTGTGCGCTCGGCCTAGCGGAACGACCGCTGGGCGCCGGCGATACCGTGCATCGGCGGCGCATATCTCGCGGCGCGCGGATATTTTTTAAGATAAATCCGCTCTCTCATATCTCCCGCTAATGAGTCATATGTCAAAATGTGCGTCTGACATGCCCGCATGTGGGTGTAATACGCAGATTACTGTCCGGGCATGTCAGCGCTTGCAAATCACGTGCATGTGACAAAAAATGAAACTTTTTTATTTATGAAAATATCTAAATTATTAATATCGCATCAGGTAGCCCTTGTTTTTCTGAAGAAAATGACACCTCACACTTTAATTATTGAGCTCTCTAGCGATAGTGAATCTAAATTTAGCGCCGTACGAAAAAATGTACGGCGCGCTATCTCAAGTCACGAGCCGTGTGGGTGTCAGTTGTTACCTGCCCCATTTCTATTGGTCCGGAGATGCTGAGCAAATACACTGTAGCTGACCGCTCCGTAGGCGACTACCTGATTTTTACTTTGCGATTTTATCTCAAAACAAAATTTAAAATATTTAATTAAGCGCGCCCGCGGCCCGAGTGACTCATCGTGAGATTTTAATCTCTCTCCCTCGGCCGCGGTCGTCGCTCTAATGGATGACTCATTAACGGGACCCTCATTGACAGTTATATACATAATTATCAAACACATATTTACAGTTATTTTTAAGCTATTTTGCCTTTACGGCCTGGACCCTATACACGATTCAAGACATTTATTAATATTTAATATTGTAACACATTTCAAAATTAAGCAAAAATATTTTCATTCTTCGATATTTGATCCTGTGCGAACCAGTAAGAAATATTACTATTTTGTTTTGACAATAGATATCTAATAGAATTTGATTGTATAAATTGATATTTACCACAAGAAAAAAGGAAGGTTACAGATGCGTCGGTATACCTACTATTATTAAATCCAGCATGTGGGCATGTTGGAAATTTTGAATTTTGGGGAAAGATGGAAACACTTCTATCAGTGTTGGTAATACTATTTTTTGAGCTTACCCAAACAAGGCCTCGTTCATGAAGTAATCCACAATGACCAAATCGAACTTCTCTGTTTTGTCGTTCAGCAGTTTCTGGACACCGCCGCTCTTCAGCGTCACCTTCAACATGGCAGGCAATATCGTGCTCATCTGTGTCAGCAAGAACAGCTTACTATCGTCGCCCATGTCAAAGTTCCTGTTGTTTTTGTCTATAAATGATGAAGCGTAAGACGCATAAAGAGGAAAATGGTGTAATTCTTGTGAATACAGGGGAAAAATATACATTCAATAATCCATATGCTCGAGCGACGTCTTTAATTCACGGCCAAAACCATTTGCATTGTTTTCCAGCAATTGTGATTAGTACGCCCGAGGGCGACATCTATGGATCCTCGAGGAAGGAATGTGGCATTTTGTTGTGATTTTGTTTTTTGTTTATATTTTTCTTCTGTGGTTTGACAATACAGTAAAAGGATGAAAGGAGAAGCATCTCTTTCATTTCTAACATTTTGTAAATAAAGTTGGTGATATCAGTGACAAAGATAATATCCCCTTCAGAATGATATGAAGGATCAAATGAGCCTTGTGTTATAAAGTGGTGATAAGAGGGGAACATTTCTCTTCAGATTGAAGATTATTGTGACCAAGGGGAAACATCTCCTTGGTTGATTAAGATTTAGGCCAAATCTCAGTCAGAGATTTAACACCATACTTAATGATATATTCAATAACACATTCTTACTGTGAAGTTGCAATTTTTGCAGAACAAAATTCTATGAAATTTAAAACCAAATTTATTAATTAGAAAGACACAAAAAAATCATATCAATGAAAAAATATTTGGCTGCTACTGAGATTCGAACCACGGATCTCCTCCTATCCAGAGCAGGCGCGTTAATTTACCGTACTTTATGATTTAATTTAATTTCGGTTTAGTTTTAATGCCGTGCCGTAATGGAACGCTGTGCCAAAATATTCTTCATTTACGAGGGTTGTTATTTAATATTTAACGCTTCAATACAAGACAAATTGAAAAATTGTATTTCAGCATTTTTTTCTTTTTTTAAAAATAGAGATGCGAACACGGAATACGTGTCACATCAATATTCTTACTATTTTCAAACTAAGCTTAATACTTGTGCTACGAAAGTAGGACTAACTTGTTGGTCTGGAGTGAGATTCGAACCCGCGACCTTTGGATCACGAAGCGAGAGTCCTAACCACAAGATCAACAAGCTACTATTTATCGATTTTTGTCGAGATATATTTCACTGCGGTCCTACTGTAGAAAGTTTAGAAAATTTATACCTTTGATATGAATCAGTTCTGGCACGCTAACTTCTCTGTACTCTGGCTTCTCTGACGGGAAAACGTTGATTATCGTTACCTGGAAACATCAATACGTGCTGGTTTTACATAAATCTAATTTAAACCAAAGCTATATAGGTACAGGCTTTGTGTTTTTTTCGGTGCCCGGCATACGGTGTTTTTCTTGTAATCTCTATTTTTCAGCCTAAATAAATAAAGCATTGGAGATGTACTTTGGAGAGATACGTGGGGGACATTCTTGCATATGCGTGAATTTTTTACCGCCCATAGAGAGCGTCTGTCACTGGTAGTCAGCCTTTGACGGTACGACGGTGCTCACACCAATATTGCATTAAATTTTGACGAAGCTTGGCGATACTCAAGTGGAAATTCTTCGCAAGAGCCAACAGGCTTTCGAGATGCTATAAGCATCTCGCAGATGTGGTAGTGGTACAACTGGAGTGGTACAACTGCTTCAAAGGTATACGCTGCACATCAGTGGATAGAAAATTGTGTTCTGGTATCCAACCAGCTGAAAATACAATGTGATTGATCAAGTACGGGCATTGATCGCGCAGGATTGTCGTATAATAGTCGAAGAAGTTGCGGACAAGGTGGAAGTAAGCATGTGTCACGTCAAACATAGCATTCTTCTGGCCCACTTCTCTCCCGACATGGCTCCTATGATTTTTGGCTATTCCCCAAGTTTAAAGTGCCATTGAAAAGGACCTCATTTGAATCAAGAGAAGACAGTATGCGGAACGTGAGGGTGCAGCGGTACACCATTCCAGAAGTGTTTCCAACGATAGAGGGACCACTAGGAGAAGCGTGTACATTACCAAGGGGACTTCTTTGAAGGATATTAGAGAAAATATAGTGTGGATGAATAAATGTGTTTCTGCCGACCAGGTTCGATATTATTATAAATGAATTATTTTCTTGTTGAGACTAGCCTCCCTGCTGCTGCTGCATAATGGTGAAGAATTTCTTAGAATATCACGAGAAGAGATATAAATTATCTATCTGACAGTACAAATGATAACAATGTGATATAATGTTTATTATCGAAAGTTTGAAAAAGAATGAGAGGAGATGATAGAGGTGCGAAAATTTAAGAAATAGGTTCAGTCACTTCGTCTTTTCGGGCAGAGCAGGCTTTACCTCGTGTCCTCGCTCGTGGAGTATATCTGCGACACCTTTCCCGAGGTTGCGGTGACTCCTGACTGGCAAGGATACCGCGACCAGGATCTTGTAAGAGACGGCGCTTCTCATGCAGGCTGCCAGCGCTGCGGCTAGAAATACTTCCCGCGCATACATCATGTTGGCTTCGAGTTCAGTTATTCCTTTAATCTGTAAAAAACAGAAAACAAAAATGAGGGAAAGATCTTGGCTATGGATTGTACTTATTTATTTATTTACTTATTAATGATACACGCCCTGAATCGAGATTACAAATGGAAATTACGAAATATTTAAAGGATATCAACGACGTAAATGCAATAAGTAATAAGTACATAAGAAAATAAAAAAAATGAAAAAATATTAGCAAGATAAATACAATAAAAAATATATTGAGTTTGTAGTCAAACTATAAAATATAAAGTAGGTTTATCTTTTGTTTGTGTACAGTGTTCGAGTTTAAAAAAAACGAGCGAAATTTGACATCTCACAATTAAAAATATCATTTGAGCAGCAACAGAAATTAATATCAAAATTTAAAAAAGGTAATTAATACCTACCTATATATTTATTAATTAGTAAATAAAATTAAAGGAAACGTATTTGCATTTATTTATTATTGAATTTTGCAGCACTAGGTAGTTACCGTATATCTACATACGCATTTTGTTTAGAAATGTGTTTGGTCAATTATGTGTTTTTATTTATTTTCATAGATGGCGGTAGTATGCAGCCATACATATTGCATGAAAAGTTTGAATAAATATTTAAAAATAATCACATAAATTACATAAAATTTGAGAATTTAAATCATTAAGTGTAGTTATTGTTTACATTAATGTAAAAAAAATGGGTATTTATTGGATAGTTTCGAAGATATAAGCCAAAATATATCAAAGTTACAACATCCACACCCTTGACACCAGTCGCGTAGCAAATATACAAAATCAGAAGCGTTGGCTGTTTGAAGTGTGCGTCTTTGCTATGATGATATTTGCTGGACATTGATTTGTTTTCATCGCGCGCGCTACGCGCGCGCTCTTTCGTTGAATGAAATTGCGCGCGCTTCCCTGGCGCCTTATTTTCTGTTACGCATTTCCGTCCACTTTCATGAAAGCACTGCCAAAGAGTGCAGGAAAGCGAGAGGAAAGATGTTAACACATCAAACATCAACATAGCTGTATTGATTGCCTTGGCGATGTAATTTATGTACAGGCGAATTCATAATGCAGTAAATGCGCCGGGTACCTACATAAAATAGCTCGCTCTGTCTTGAAATCGACCGCCCAGGTACTCTGTAAGTAATCATTTGTAATAACTCCGAACAGTCTAACATACCGTTAAAAATTTTATACAGACAAATTAAATCACTTACAGTCCTCCTACACGATAGCTTCGTTGAATTAAATACACTAAGAAATCATAATTAGTTTAAGGAGAAGAAATGTATAATTTATTTCTTATGAATTTTAAAAATTTGTGTTGAACCCTTGCGATCTTCAATGAATTAACTTTAGCAGAAATTATCCAGATCTTAAACGATTTTGATGAACTTGAGAGAATGAAACTTAATGGCAAACATTTCTCTCGCAACAGCTCATGAAGTAACGACTAACGACTACGAATGGAAAACTGGCACATGATACGGTCGCGATAACACTATCAGATAATAATTTGAATTATTATTATATTCCGGAAATTATACATCTTATATATAAAAAGGAATATTTGTTTTATGCGCTGCCATACCGTTTGTCCGATCTGCCCCAAATTTTGCATACTTATTCTTTAGGACCATACAATTTTATGTTTTTTATCTCTGTGACGAGGTACATTTTCAAAACTCGTATAAATATACTCATACGTGTGAACAGAGTTTTTTTTAAATATCCTTGAAAATGAATAACAGCAATGTTATTGTATTGTATATTACAACACAGAGACGAAGCTATTTTTTATGTGGGACAGTAGGCATGGAAGTCTTTTTGGGTGTTTATAGGGCTTACGACCTATCGTACGGCTGGTTTAAGTGATCGCTCTTCACAATTTGACGTCTATCAATATTTTGGAAGCTTTATATATATGTTTCATTTTTTTTACTTTATTTTATTTCATTTTTTATTTTTTCATTTTATTTCATATTATTTATTCATTTTTCATTATTTCATTTTACGACTATCGTACGGCCGGTTTAAGTGATCGCTCTACACAATTGACGTCATATTATTTATTCATTTTTCATTATTTCATTTTACGACTATCGTACGGCTGGTTTAAGTGATCGCTCTACACAATTGATGTCATATTATTTATTCATTTTTCATTATTTCATTTTACGACTATCGTACGGCTGGTTTAAGTGATCGCTCTACACAATTGACGTCATATTATTTATTCATTTTTCATTATTTCATTTAACGACTATCGTACGGCTGGTTTAAGTGATCGCTCTACACAATTGACGTCATATTATTTATTCATTTTTCATTATTTCATTTTACGACTATCGTACGGCTGGTTTAAGTGATCGCCCTACACAATTTGACGTCTATCAATTTTTTGGATGTTATATATATATGTTTCATAAGCGAGTTTTATATTACTAACGCCACCTGTGGTCGAAAATTTTGTCATTCCCAAAAACTAGTACAGATGTCGCGGCTGTTGTAAGCAACATCTCTTTTATATGTTTTACTTTCATAAGTCCATTTTCTATGAATTCCTATCAGACCAGTCATGAAAGCAACCCAAGATGTCTAGTTGTTAGTGATGATTAATCCACTTTTTTAACCGGTTATTTTAGGTACAGTTATTTGGGATTTATATCTCAGATTGTATCGATGATTGATAACTAAGATATAATTGTTGCCTAGTATCGTTGGTTGCCCGTCGAATTGCAAAATATCCGCTGCCAATTATCAACGCAATCAGTTTCAAATCTCAAATAATGGTTAGTGTGTCAGCGGTTAAAATACTATCACTAGTAGTTATTATCGAATGATTGTTGACAGAGATATCAAAAAAATTCGATGCAAAAATATCGATGTCAATTTCAGTACCTCAAAATCTATTAACATTTTGAGCATCGAGTTTTTTAGATTTCAGCATTAGGTAGATACCTACCGTACGCGATTAGATATTTCTTTATGTACGTGATGTACGTGACATGATATTAAATAGGTTTTTTATATTTTGTCACTTACGATAAGGTCTTCAATTTCAGACTGCCGAAACCCGTCAAAAATGACGGCAGGTACTTTTACATGTCGGTTCCTAAGGAACAAGTATGTATTTATTTTATTTAAAAAAAAGTAAAAATAAATATTGATAAAAAAAATTTTTGGGAAAAAAATTAACTATAAAAAAGTTACGGACGTTACACGATGTTATAGGGACAGACAGATAGACAGACAGGCGGACGGAGAGACAGAAAATGAAATTATTGTAATTCGGATGTGTCTAGCCTCGCATTCGAATTCTAAATCTCTCCTACAAAGCCCTGAAATATTGCCGACAGATTTGTGTGTGTGTGTGAGTCCTATAATATGTGTACCTATGATATTACCACATGGGAGATAATTTGAGTAGCTTGATATAACTTTGCTTGTGTATAAAAATATTTGATTTATTTTGGTATTTTGCTGTTTAATTACGATGCTGTTGAAGAGTAGGTCAGAGAAAAAAAAGATTTATATTTTGATGTTTATAGCGGTAACTTTGTTCTTGGACATAATTATTAATATTAACTAAACAGGACCGTCGCAATTTTTTTTTTGTTTGCGTCCGTCCTGATGAAGACGTAGAGTTACTAGTTAAGTGGTTAATACAAATACAAAGCTGTTTAATTAAAATTAATAAAAAAATAATGCATATAAAATCTTCAGAATAAACTTAGGATCTATTACGTAGCTGAAACTTTGAATACAGAAATAAATAAAGTAGAAGTGAAGACGATAAGGTAGATAATGAAGGAGGGCTTTAATTTTTACCACGCTTCTATTATTACCTTCACCTGTTTGCTTTGACAGATTATTTTAATCGATATTTTACCCGCTTCCCAATCTCCAATCGAGCTAAAATTCTGTACTCAGACTTTTTCGCAATAACAACACACGAATCAATTATTATATTCACTAAACAATAAGTTAATCTATCATAATTAAAAAATTAAAGTTTTGTATCGGAAATTAGTTAATGAGCTCACCAAAAGATTCCGCTAGTTCCTTATCGAGTAATTCTGTGTGCTGGTAATATATGGACTAAAAAAAAAGAAAATTATATTAAATGAAATATATTTTTTTTAATCATTCTTATATTTAAATGTACTAATAAGAAAAAATAATTTTTCGGCAAAAAATCTTTCCATCAACAACAGAATTCTGTAATCTATATCAATATTGTAAGCGCCCCTTTTTTTTATTTGGAGATTGAGGCAAACATTTTTTGGCCGAAATTGTATTGTTTACTTTATATTTTTTAGTATATCTAAATACGCGCGATTTTTTCTTTTTCTTTTTGTTATATAATTTCCAGTTTGAATTTCAAAGTGTCATAGCCATATTCTTTCAACACTCTTTTATGACTGGATTAATAATTGATTAGTTTCCATGTCATTTAGCTTAACTTAGTGGATGAGGTTAATTTTTACATAAATCACGCCAATGCGAAACTAACTAACTAACTAACTAACCATCACGCCGTTTCCCCGCAGGGGTAGGCAGAGAGGATTGAACGCCACACTCTTCTATCCTGGCACACCACTTTTGCTTCGGCCACATTCATACATCTTCTCATACACGTTCGAAAGGTTTTGATAAAATGGAACTGTATTAAGATCGGTGTTTTACTCACATTCGAGACACGCTATCCAAGAGTGTGCATTAATCGAGGCGTGACTGGCATTATTAAGCTTTATTACATATTGCATAGATAAATAATCGGATCTATACTCATTGGTCTCATAATGATTGATTTAAATTTTCTATGTGGCCATTTTGCCCATTGCTTGTGTAATGTTCTCGTCCTTCAATATAAGGAGGAGGTGATATCGAAAATTGTTTCCAGATAATAATATAATCGGTCTTCCACTTGAAGTACTTATTGACTTCAAACAATATAGCGACAATATTACTAGTTACTTGCTAAGTGGGCGTGCCAGGATGGCGCGTCCCTTTTTATCCCCATTCACTCTCTCATAAAACATACATTGATAAAATCAAACAGTTACAATTAAGATGCCTAAAACTTATAGTAGATAATAGAACTAAATGTATGTACAAGGATGATTATCATAAATTATTCAAAGTATGCAAAATATTACCAATTGACCAAAAAGTAAAGTATAATATAATACTAGAAGAAATGATAAATAATATTAATATACACACTGACACGCACCATAAATATGCAACCAGATCGACAGGACGAACAATGAGAATACCAATCACTAACAACGTGTATGGCGAAAGAAAAAGAGATTATATTGGGCCAAGAATCTTTAATAAATTAGATAAAAAATTCTTCGAGATGATGCAAGACAAAAAAATTCCATTGGCTTCAAAAAAGTACAAGCTAAAAGAATATATATTAAAGCTATGTACCTAATCTTACATTAATTTATAATTACATATCATGTATCACTTGTAAAAAAACATGCAACACTCGATAATGACCTACTATCTTCATTATAAAATAAAAATTATTGTTAAACATTGAAGGCAATCATGCCGTAAAACTGCTGTGCAGTTTGGCATATGTTTAATGTAATAAATATCAAAAATATTAATAAATATATGAAAAGAATATTTCCTGTCTCTTTCATGTTCGTCTACATACATTAGAGTTTGTTTAGAATATGAAATTGCTAAATATTACATCAGACATTTGTCACTCAATATTTGAATATGAATATTTGAATGATACTGCGTGGTCGGAATAATTTCTTGCCATCATTCCTTTCATGGAACTTGAGTGGTAAAGTTGATTGTTGTGGTGTTTGATAGAATAAAATTGGAAATTAATATAGTAGTTTTGCAGGGTGCAATTATTAACCGTGTTTACATTTAAGTTAAATTAATTTAATTTTAAAATAAGTAATACTTACAACACATTTTTGGATAGTAAGTTATCAGGTTAGGATAAATAGAATATATCTATGTATCACTTTAATCAACCAGTGTTGATTGTTCGTGAAATTCAAAAATTAGTTTTAGGTTTAAGTTAAATTAATTTAATTTTAAAATAAGTAATACTTACAACACATTTTTGGATAGTAAGTTATCAGGTTAGGATAAATAGAATATATCTATGTATCACTTTAATCAACCAGTGTTGATTGTTCGTGAAATTCAAAAATTAGTTTTAGGTTTAAGTTAAATTAATTTAATTTTAAAATAAGTAATACTTACAACACATTTTTGGATAGTAAGTTATCAGGTTAGGATAAATAGAATATATCTATGTATCACTTTAATCAACCAGTGTTGATTGTTCGTGAAATTCAAAAATTAGTTTTAGGTTTAAGTTTAATTAATTTAATTTTAAAATAAGTAATACTTACAACACATTTTTGGACAGTAAGTTATCAGGTTATATATAAATAGAACATATCTATGTATCACTTTAATCAACCAGTGTTGACTGATCGTGAAATTCAAAAATTCAAGTACCTACCTTAGGTTACATGGACTTAATATGTATACCAACATTGAAACTCAGAGTGAAATTTCGATAGTACCTAATTGTAAAAGCCTACAAACACTAGTAATTTTCCGGTAAATGTTTTCTGGGATAATCGATCTTTTTGCCCGATGTTTCAGATCTTCGGAATTTCGGGGTAGTTTTCTTCTTTCAATTTTAAAAATAAAATATTCATTACATTTTGGGTGAAATGTCAACAGTTACGGAGATCAAAGCGTCATGAAAGTTTTTTTTTCAATATTCGCAACTTATTTTCTCTAAAACGTTGGAATATTACTACCGTAACTTATAAAGAATATCAAAAATTCACTCGATTTTATACAAGTCAAATAAAATGACAAAAACCTTACAATAAATATTTTTCAAATGGCTTCGAGGTTATTAGAGCGGTTATTAGCTTCTGACTATTATTAAAGCGAATAAATATTTAACATTCAATATAAATTAATTTCATAATTTTCTAATGTTTTACAAAGGATAGGTAAGCCAGAAATATTGAGAAAAAAATGCAAAGTAAGGTTTATCATTTTTTTTATTAAAAGTTGAATGAAGAAGATTCCCCGAAAATTTTGCCATTTATATATGTACAGGTGGATTTCTGCCTCTATAGTGGGTCGAACATGTTCAAGCAACCATGTCCTAATTAATATCAATAGTTATGGAGATATGCAATATAAAAGTTTGCATTTAAAAAAAATATATTTCTGACTTATTTTTTGCAAAAAGTTGAAAACTCGTTACAGTTACTTATGTCAATTATGAAAAATTCGTTCGCTTTAATACAATTCAAATAAAATGATAAAAACCTTGTAAAAAAATTACATTTTCACCTGTATTGAAGCGAATGAATTTTTCATAATCGTTATAAGTTACTGTAACTTTGATGTCGCATATCTCCATAATTATCGATATTAGGTCGTGGTTGCTTGAGCATTTTTGACACATTATCATGGCAGGAATCCATTTGCGAAGTTTTTACTACTAGCTGTGAGACACTGTGTATGTATATGTGTAGTTACAATCGGTATATACTTGTTTCACAGGTGTATTAAATAAAACATATCTTGTCTTCAAAATTAATTTAATTACAAATGTAACATATTAACCAATTGGGAAGGGAAGTGGGAACCTATGACAATCAAAACTTAAAATAACATGATTAACAAGCGCTATGTACCACATTGTGAGTTAATCACTTTTGTCTATGAGTCATAATCATTAATGGTTTTCGAATGTTGATAATAACGTGATTACCGAATATCGATGTTGATATCACGGGGAAACTAATCGTAATTCTGTAAGTGATCATCGATATGACAGAAATTCTGTAACCACAATATTACTGTTACGAATCAAACACTAATACTTTAAAAGTAGCAGTTTATCTCATACTAGTATGGCAAATGTTAGCGTGACTACTATTTTAATCGGCTTTAGGACTATAACTTGAAGCTGCCTCAGGAGAAATGGACTACGTTATAAGTGTGTATTTTCATGTTTTATAAATCTTCTAATTGTAATTTTATATTACTTAATGTCGTGTGTATAAAAACAAAACGTTCCTCACATAAAAAATATCACATTTTCTCTTTTTGACTAAAACCCATTCACATTCGTTAATTTTTCTTTTCTTTCACCGATTTTTTCGCCATTTCCTTGTCTCCTTTTGAACAGCACTTTTTACATAGATACACAACTGCCAGCAACAGCACCAACGGTGGCAATAGCATCACTAAAGCCACATCTATGAGCAGCGATGAGAAGAGGCACAAGTCTGGTGCAGCGAGGTGAGGAGCGCCTCCGGTGCGGACCACGTGCTCGGCGTAGAAGGAGACCAGGTCCCTGGGGTCCATCGGCCTGTCGTGAAACAGGCGGTAGGTCTTCTTGGCTACCTGATCATATCTGTAACATACATAATTGTTTAACGAAAAAAGAAGTCAATGCAAGTGGCGGAATAGCTCGAAAACTTGGTAGGTACCGAAGAAATAATAAAAGAAATCTTGAAAAGCTCGCAAACATGGCTTGCTTCAGGATGGTGGTACCAAATGCCGCAGATCCAAACAAATATCATTACACTAAAATAATTTTACATGACGACCTGAACTATACTGATATATAGACACTGTTTATGTATCTATATTATAATTGCTTTAAAAATGATGTAGCATGTAGTTCACTACCTGCAATTATATAAAAAACGTATCGTACTTTCACGTGGTAGTGGCTTTGGGAGATAAGTAAAAACACGGGAAATTATGTAAAGATTTATTAATGAATGATTAGTTAATTATTAAATGGACAAAATGACTTAACACTTAGTCATATACTTAAGTCACTAACAGTTAGTTTATCACAAGTCAATTATATTTATACACTATTCTTTAAATCACACTAATTCGCAATTAATCACTCGTCTCTGAAAACTTCATTTAACACCCGTTCATTCTATCCAATTCTCGCACGCAGTAGTAAATGCACGTACGTAGTAGTAATACTCATACTGGCCACACCGGCCGTCATCCGCGGCTAATTTCGCACCGATAGAAATGTCAAAATAAACTCAAATGCGTAATGCGGTGCTGCCTAATATATTTTTTTTACCTTAAAGTGGGTGATAGAATAATTTTTATATATCCTAACATATACATTTTTGCATTAGATAAAAGTGTGGGTACTTAATTTTTATTCAAAAGTAAATAGGTATCGCGTATTTTTAAATTTTTTTTTCTTAAATGTCGTTATATTGTTTTCGTCCCTAATATCCCCTGGTAGTTTCTTATATAATTTCATTCCACTGTACATTATAGAAGTATTTATATACGCGATGCGTTGGTCTTTCGAACTCGAAGAGGTAAGTAATCGGACTCGCCCGATTATTTCGCTCGATATCTGTTACTTCGCAATTCACGACTGGGCACACCCGGCCGTCGCGGTAGTCTGCAACTCACGTCAAACTGAACGATCTGTCCAAACAGAACGTCGCGCCGTGGCACAGTCCCGACATTTATACCCCATCGCTGGTAAATTCGAACTTTCGAGAAGATTCTTTTCGTTTCTAGTGTTTAGGAGAAGGTTCCCTTTGCTTCAAGGCTATTCCAGATATCTCCCAATGTTGTAGATAACCCTAGAGCCTTCCATAGGGTTGTTCCAAAGTGACATATTACAAGAAATTCGGACAGTGCACAATTCCTTCTGCTTACCATTTTGTTACAGTATGTATTCCATATTTCTACGATTATTAATATATTTGTGTATTTTATAACGATATGTGCATATTGTCACTTCGCTATTTTTTTCGCTGTTTTTATACTGGCCGTTGTCGGCTAACATATATAAAACGTTTAACCAAAAATGTTGACGTTTTCGCTTTATACCCTATTATTTTAACTAATCTGTATTAATATTGAAAACACTTGCTTCGGATTATTGAGCATCTCGCTGAGGGCCCAGGTGAGGGACGTGTCTGTGAGGTTGGTGAAGTCCAGCATTAGACCGTTGCCCCTGGCCTGGGTGGTCTTGGCGTTGAGGTGCTGGTCTCCGAAGATGGGGATGGCCAGCAGCGGCACTCCGGCTGCAGCGGCCTCCGTGGTGCTCAGCAGTCCACCGTGGGTGATGAACAGCTTCACATTTGGATGGGCTGAGAAAAATATTTGTTCATGGCTTAATTACATACTATTAAGCGGTGTTAAAAATTGAAAATATGGATTTTCAGGCGTATTCGAGTGTATTTTTTTTTATCTTAATTTTTAGTTCCACACGCAATGTTGTGTGCGCTAATACATGATTTCACTTAAACATATTGCATTCAATCTAGTTATTTAAAAGTTTTTACAATAAAATTTTTGCACTCCTGTTTATACCTCCTTATATTCACCGTGTTTTGAATTTTCTTTGGCAGGCTATCGAAGATTTTTAGATCTTCAAATTGTATGATGTACAATGTTTGTACATCATACAATTTTGTGAGGTGTTTTTATATTTCTTTAGTAGTCTTATATTGTTGCTTCCTCTTGCATTGTAAGAATTAAAGTCCCCCATTCAGCTTCATCCTGTCATCAAAATATTTGGGTACTATTCCGGGTATTTAATTTTAAATATATATACTCCACTTAAAAATCTTACTAGCTGTGAAATCTATGTATTCTACTAGTTTATGAAAAAAGCTGCAGATGAGTCTTTCATAGTCTAATCAAATATGCGGAAGGTTCCCAGATATGGAGCATATATATATATATAACGTTAAAAAATTTGATAATGTGTGAATGTTCTTACGGTGGAATTGGTGAACGTTGCCATTGTGTAGAGTGATCACTTAAGTCATCTCCTACAGGTTGCAAACCCTGGGCAATTTTCGATAATTAATTTGCATCATTCTTAAATTATTTTCATTACCTAAAATAGCAGCTTGGGGCATCCAACTCTTGATGATGACGTTGGCAGGTTTGTCTGGAAGATCAGCTTCAAACTTCCAGAGGACAGTCTGCTTCAGTTTAGACAGAGATTTTAGAATGTCTTTCCGTATACCGATTGGGAGGGATGAACTCTTCAGGTTGCTGCCCATGCTGAAGTATACGACTCCATTCTTAGCGTTGTCGAGGATCGTTTTGTATTCCTGTTAAAACAGAAGAGAAAAAACGTTTTAAAAGTTTGATCCCATTTTTTATTATCTTTAAAAAATTACCTTTCATTAATTTTACCTTGGGGCCTGAGCAATTTCTACCATAAGGCAAGATTATGGCTATTTTCGAACCCCGTAGGGGCAAATACCTACATCTATACTTATAAAACTTAACGTCTGTCTGTCTGCCAGTTCTCTATACTATAATCTACACCGTTTATCCGATTCGACTCAAATTTTGCATAATTATGCTTTAGGACCCGGCGGGTAACAGGCGACAATTCCCCTCTCCCTCTTTACCACTCCCCATTTATCCCTTCCCCTCCACCTGATATATTTTCAATGCAAATCTGTACCGTTCGACCGATCTGACTCAAAATTTGCAAACTTATTCTTTAGGACCCGGCGGATAACGAATGCGACATATCTCCCATCCTCCTCTACCCTTTCCTCTCCCCCTAATATATTTTCTGTACAAATCTACACCGTTTGACCAATCTGATCCAAATTTTGCACACTTTTCTTTTGGGGCCCAGCGGGTAACAAAGACAACTTCCCCCTCCCCTTTTACCCCACCGCCTCACTTGATATATTTTCTATACAAATGTACGCAGTTTGCCGATTTGACTAAAATGTTGCATTTTTATTCATTAGGTCATAGGCCACAATTCCCTCCTGGACATTCCATCCATCCAAGCCTAGATAGAGTTGGTTTTGGAAAAGGTAAATAGCTTTAGTCTGTTTTGAAGCTAGTTGTGGTCTATGTTGATATGATATCTGTGTACAGTTGATTATATAGCCTAGCCGAGTGCACTTCAAATGAGAAGCAGAAGAATCCAGTATTATGAACGGGGATGGATAGCGAAGTACTGTCAGCTGAACGGAATGGAAGGCCATGATTAGATAGAAAGTTGAATATAGATTTCAGGTACTGAGGTGAGTGAGGATTGAAAAGGACATTATAAAGTAGAGATGAAACATAAATGTCGCGGCGTATTCGGATTGTTGGCCATTGGAAAAGTATGCGGAAAGATGAGATGTGATGGAAATTTTTGAGGTTAACTGTGAACAGTTTCTGGAGATGCTTTACATTGACACCCAGATAACACATTTTAGCATGATCAAGCGGAAAAAGTAGGGATTACGTAATTGTTATTTTACAGTGAATCGGGAAAAAGTTCGTAAGTCTGCTTAGGGAGTGAATACTGTGCAGTGAAATATGTTCATGCTGTGAAAGATCTGCATCAATTAGGACGCTTAGGTTTTCCACAATTTTAACACAGTGTATATACTGATTGTACAGTGATGCGAGCATTGACTTTGGAGCAGACGTTACAACAATCAGCTCTATACTCTGTTTATGGAGCTAAACGTCACAAAATTTATAAAACTGGGAAGACTTCGGTGGTTGGGTCATGTAGAGAGAATGACCGAGCATCAAGTACCTAAGTCCCTACTGAACTCAAGGCCGAGAGGGCGAAGAAGCTTAGGAAGGCCAAAATTAATATGGAGCGACAACGTTCTCAAAGAAATATCTGCCTTGGAGCTTCTGAACTGGAAAGAGCTGGCAATAAACCGAGATGAGTGGAGGAAGACTCTTGAGGATGCCAAGATCCACCGGGGATTGTAGAGCCAAGAGTGATGATGATGATGAGAGCATTGAATGTTGATACGTTTTCAATGTAGATAGATATCAGTCGCGAGCAACTATAACTGCCCAGGATTTAGGCAGACTCACAGAAGACCGTTCCGTGTTCCGTGGACCACGTTATGATGAAACACATCATTTTCTTTGAATGAACAGTATTGAGATGGCCTTTTTAGGGGAAGTGTATATAAAGCTAATGATCATATGCGAAGAAATGATAATGCCATTTTAAAATGTTTGTTAATGGATTAATAAAAATAGAAAATAAAAGGAGAGATAAGACCCCTCCTTGTGGTACACCAGATTTAAGAGCCGCAAAATCAGATGTGTTTTCAGCAATTTTCATGCACTGTTTACGGTTGTCTAAATAATTTTTAAACCACATTAAATTAAGTTGGCCAACAAGATGTCAGATTTAACAAAGTTATATTTGTTTTTTATTACCGTACATTTGTTTCATATTTTTAAAACTAATTTTACTGCAAGGCTCAGAAGGACTAGGTACACAGAGTAACATATTACAATATATGATTGATTTACTTCTGGTAGTGGTTTAGTTTCAGCGATGTGGTACCCTCCAATTTCAATGGCATTGGGCAACAGCGGCCTGGCTACTCCGATGGACGGATGACTGTTGATGAAGACCAGCGACACCTTCTTCTTCATCTCTGCAAAGCCCACCCTGGCTGCTTCCTCGGGGAAATATTTATGGTAGATAGCCTTCTGAGTGGGGTCAAACATGAATCTGTAATAATCAATCAAACATAATCATTTCGTTGTCTGTCCATCCGTAACTACGTGTAACGTTCGTAATTTCAATCGAATTCATGACTAAAAAAACAAATTAAACGGCCAGAGTACCGGCCGCTTAACGCATGTTGCTACCGCTGCCTAAAAATATACCATAAATATATATCAAGGCTTAGCAAAGACGCGAACAATTTCTTGTTTCACCCAGCACGATCGCCAAAGTTTAAAATAGTACTATTTACTGCCGGCAGGGGAAATATAAAAAAATGTCAATTTTTTTGATTATTATCTATTTCGTAGATGTCCGCTATAAATAAGTAAATACTTATTCTAAAGGAACCGGCATGTAAAAGTACAGTCGTTTTTGAGGGTTGTGATGAATATAAAATATTAAATAAGTACCACATTGGATTTTGGTACGTAGGTAAAAATCAATGTATGCATAAAGAAAAAACAATATTCACTTTGAAGTAAAAAAAGATATGTTTTTCTAAAATAGTGAAAAATAAGCCAAAGTGAATAGTCTAATAATATCTATAATAATGAAAACAAAGCCAGAATATAATTCAATTTTTTTTTGATAGGTTATATGTTTTTTTTATATTTTGTTATACATAACGCTCACCTCACTACGAAGAAATAATAATAATAACAGTAAAATAACCTTTTTCTGTATATATCTGTATGTAGACAAATTACGCTTTAAAAATTTTCGCCATAAAAATATGAACATCTCAAAATCGACTGCGGGTTTCCCTTAAGTTATGATAAGTTTTTATGAAATACGAGTATTTACTGAATTTATTGTCATTCTTGTATAACCTGGATAATGGTGAGTAAATGTGATACATTATTTTTTCATTTTGGAAATAGAATATACATTTTAATCTCTTCTACAAGAAGAGCAGGGCTATCAATTTATGAATGAATTATTTTGTATTTAATACAGGATAGACAGTGGCCACTGTCGATCGCACCATCCAACGCCCTCCTTGAATGAATTGAATGAACCCCAGAATATTGTCGTGCAGAGGATGAGATCAATGCAGCTCTCCCCAGCAGGACCGGAGAAGGTGGTCGGGAAGCCCGGCGCATTGAGGATATTAAGACCATTACTGGCTATGAAATCCTTAACAGCGTTCCTACGCTCACAACCGAACCCATTCAGATCTCGGTCCCACCAGAGAAGAGAGCGAGCGCTGAAGTCCCCCCCAACAATGACATATTTGCCTTTAAGAGCGTCCAGGACGTGGGCCAATCCCCTAATGTTCGGCTCAATAGTGTGGCTAAATTTGAAATATACGGATATTTAAAATATTTCTGTTCGGTCTAAATTAATTGACGCACACGTTCTGTACTCATCGGAGAGGTGCGCCAGGTACAGAGGTCTCAGGCGAGCGGTATCGACCAAGATCCCTGCACTAGGCGAAACACACACCTCGAGCATTATGAGCGGTGCCAACATACCCGGAGACTTACCACGCCAGGTGTACTGCTCCTGAGTTAGCGCCACGAGTAATTTTTGTTCTTGCAACAAACGTTGTAGTTCTAACGACCCTGATCGCGGCCTCCCCAAATTTATCTGCTGTACACCCGTGGTGTCTAGAGATAGTTAGTCTTCTTAAAGGTCAGATCTACGGCTGCCATGTACGCGGGGCAGGTCCTTTCCCCTGTTGGATGGTCTGCTGGCCTGTTGAAATGTGCACAAGTTGCGCATCTTGCTGAGGCAGTTTTGTTTGGACAGTTATCATCAGAGTGGTCGTGTGTTGCGCAGTGCCTGCTTTGCAACCCTTGCTTAAATGTCCGTAAAGATGACATTTAAAACATCGTATGGCACCTATATAGTCACGCATTCTACTCGCTTGCCATCCTATAAAACACAGTCCAACCTCAATCAAAAGATTCCGCACCAAAGAGGGTACTGCATAATGCAGGGACCATCGCGCCGTCCGAACATCGATACACGTTTAGTTAGCTTAGCAAAATCTTCCATAGTAATCGGTAATTTCCCCTCGATGTTATTCTTAAATATTTCTGCGACTATGTCAGCCTCAGAGTTTTCCCTAGGAACGTCATAGATTACAACACGTGGCGATTGTCCAACGGGTTCCACGTTACGGAGGTCTTTAGCCTCCAGTCTCCTTTTGCAGATTTGATTCCCTCGAGCCCTCTGTTACTTGATGTCTCAAGTAAGACCCCAGCTCCTCTAACTCGTTTACAGAAGAGTATCTTTCTCTCAGCGTTTAGGCTCATTACGATCATTGATATGATGAAAGTGAATGGAATAGAAATATGTACTCACATGCCCATCAGTTCCAACGCGATGGCCATGCCCGTGTTTTGCACCCTTTCTATGAAGCTCATCTGCCCCGTGAAGCTGAGGAACACGTTGGGGATGGTAGCTGGTGAGACGGGGTTGCCGGTGGAGCGGGCCAGCCAGTGCATCATAGATACAGAGGACAGGACGATTACTGGACACTTGTACCTCAAACCCACGCTGGAATAAAACACAAATAATTTTGGAATAAAACAAAAACAACTTTTGAATAAAACACAAATAACTTTGGAACTCAACTAATAAGTGCATGGTTTTGCAAACACATTCCAAAAATTTCAGAGCCTATTTATAATCGAGATTCTTAAAAGCTAAAAAAATATTCAGAATATTTTGAGTATGTTAAAATTTTTAAAAACACAATACTGAATTTCTTCCTTAGAAGGGATATCATTAATCAAGATATATCATTCTAGATGTGTCGTAGAGACGAAGCTATTTTTTTTTATACGGGAAAGTAGTACGGAAGCCTTTTTGAATTTGACTGTTTATTATAATATTATTGAGGTTAACGTTTTTTCTTATTTCTAAAATTTCAAAACTATCTAATTGTCTATTAATTTTGTTATTTTGTAAAATTTTAAGACCTAAATTGATGTCGAAAGTATGGTTTGCAAATTCTGAGTATCCATTGCTATTTAAACATCTTAAATGTTCCTTAATTCTTTTTTCTATACTTCTCTTTGTTTTGCCAATGTACAGTTAGATAGTTTTGAAATTTTAGAAATAAGAAAAAATATTAACCTCAATAATAAACAGTCAAATTCAATTCTCAAACAACCCCATACTTAACATTTTTCTAATTATAAATAAAAAAACAAAGTTGACAATCCCTTAAGTATTCCCTAAAAACACCCTCCCCCCTTCTATTTACTCCGCCTACTCTCCACCCCACTAGTTAACTATATAATGATCATTTTAGTATACATTGTATCCTCCTGAGGAAGGGAACTTCGTTCCCGAAACTTGTAGAGGTGTTTATTCATCTTGAATAAAGAAAATAAATATTTAGTGGTGTATACCAAGTCGTGTTTTATCTAATATAGTTATTCTTTAGGAACCGACGTGTAGAAGGAAGTACCGTCATTTTTGACGGGTCACAGCTGGATATATCGAAACGACATAATATTAATGTTGAACTTACGCAATTATTGCGTCGTTTATGAAGTACTCCGCAATGACCAAATCGAACTTTTCCGTTTTGTCGTTCAGGAGCTGCTGGACGCCTTCACTCTTAAGACTCGCTTCAAACATAGCAGGCAACATCGTGCTCAGTTTGGATAGCATGCTCAGCTTACTGCCCTTTCCCATGTCAAAGCCTCGGTCATTATCGTCTGAAAACGAAAAAAACCGCAAGTCAGTTCAGCACAGAAACTAAATGCAAATCAATGGGTGTCGTACACAAAGGTATTCCACATGAATCGGTGTTAGGTCCTACATTATTAACTGTTATCATCCGTATTCTGAAAATAACAATGTCTGGATCTTTAAGATCTTTATCCCAACACTTAATAGACGATAATAAAAATTAAAAATGTCCAAATCGGATTTTGTAATTCTACGGCTCAAATACACTGTATTAAAAGATGATATAAGAAAGATTGTTTCTTACAAACGTATTAATTTCTTCATCCACAGCGCCCAGATGAAATATCATGGCTAAACTTGTCATTTTGAATACGAGGGAAGCATTTCTCAACAGGTTTCAGGAATTTAAAAACAGCAGAGCGACTTCAAAAACCCTCTAATGTTACGATAACAAATTTGAAATTTTCTCCTTTTGGCATTAACATTGGTAACTTTGAAATACAATTGATGGATAAAAAATTAACCCATAAAAAACAAGTTTTTATTATACTCTCTTTCTTTGTAAAATATAACAACAATTAAAGACGTATTAAAACATATAACATAACACTAAACTTACAGGAATTTAATATATTTCTAAAATGTCAGATGTTTTGAGCTTTGATATGACACTTCATGCTTTGAAGGTTAAATTCTAAAAACATTTGTCAGTCAATTTAATCAAGATTTTGATATACATATTTGCGAATTTTGCTGTCATCTGTGAACCAATTGTCATAAATTTTCGAAATTCGTAGTGAAGTACCTATTACTTATACCGACGGAGTAATTCAAATTTTAAATATAAATATAAATAAATAAATTAAAAAATGAAATAAAATAAATAAAATATATATAAAAAAAGGAAGTAAAAAACAAGGAAATATGGAGTTCTAAATTTGTATTGTTTGTGTTGATTTGGAAATAAAAAAGGCTCAGTTATCAACACAAGTGGTCTGCTTTGAAAGACCTGGAGAAGGAAGACATGATCATGTTCAACACCTGGAATAGTAGATATTCCCGATTCTTATGATCAGCTGAAAAAACTCGCGTTTGCTGTTGCCATTATATCGCATATCGTAAATTCAGTCTAGGAGCAAAAGGTACGTTATTTCTCGAAAAATTTAGTTGCGATATTAGCACGTTTAAACACGCTTCCTATTGTTAAAAAAATACTACGCGGGCCGGGAGAGGTCAATCTATCCACAGCTTATTGAGGTTGTATGCAGTAACATGTTTGGTCTGAAGCCTTGCAGTCATTTCCCTAAACGGCGCACATTTTAGAAGCTTTGATCAATGGTAGCGAACACTATAATCAATTTGAATTAAATTGAATTAAAATGATAAATTACTAAATATGTGTATAATTTTTTGGCCATTGAAAGGATATAAAAGTGTGCCCGATTAAAAACAAAACAACTTTAATTTTTTGAAGCACCCTAATGTTTATGTTAGAACAGGTCGAAGACACTTGTGATCTATGTATATAAATAATATATTTTTTATGTATTCTGTTAGTATCTGATTTACTAAAAAAATTATCGTGAAACGTTCAGAAATTCTTTACCTTTAATATCCATCAGTTCTGGAATGGTGACCTCTCTGTATGCTGGCTTCTCTGAAGGGAAACAGCTGATTATCGTTACCTAAAACCATCAAGAGTGGCTAGTCTAAGTTATTTGATCAGAGTTGTATTAGATTACCAATTATCAAAATTCAATCTCTTTTCAGTCATTATTTATAGGTAAGTTTCTTGCAAATTTCATGTTTAAATACAATGGGTGATTTTACTACATCTGCAAAATTACTTTAATACTAAATTAATTTATTTCCTTGCTAAAACATATCTAAAGATATTTTAGATAATATGTGGAGTATAAAGCAAAGGCAGTTATATCCAAAATTTAAAAAAAATGTTTTGAATGCAGTCACCGAGGACTACTAATTTAAAATATACTGAATTCTAGATATTTTTTATATCCCTTCCAAAATCACGTTTCCTATAAATTTATAGGCTTTGTTTCCTATAAAATCTTAATAATCCTCGATGAAAGACTACATTTTTTTTTAGATATTGCTGCCTTTGGTTTCATATCCCACATATCGTATGTAAATATGTTATTTTCTACATATTCATGGATGGTATACATACATCAATTGGTCACTCTGTTCTGTTCTATAATGAGAGCTGTTTCTGCACTTAAGCGCATTATCCCTATCGAGTCTAGAGACAAGTCTCACCTACTCAGTTCAAGTCACTTTCTTTTCGGGTAGAATAGTGCGGTGTTGACTTTACCTCGTGTCCTCGCTCATGCAATATATCTGCGACACCTTTTCCGAGGTTGTGGTGACTCCTGGCTGGTATGGGCACCATGACCAGGATCTTGTATGAGGCGGCGCAGCTCAGGCAGGCAGCCAACGCTGCGGCTAGAAGTACTTCCCTGGCGAACATCGTGTTGACTTCGAGTTAAGTTATTTCTTTGGTCTGAAAATGCAGAGAAAATGCTACTGAGCTTGGATGTGGTTTAATGATACAAAGTTCCTTCTTTCTTTTTACCTATCAAGGAGTATAATTTTTTAATGCTCTTTTTAATGAAATGAAGACGGAAAAATATAGAAATTTCAAAGCTAAATTGAAAAAAACTCAAAAAATCAAGCTTAATAACGCTAGGAAAAAAATTCTTATCAAAAACAATCAATATATACTTTTAAATGATATTCATGTTTCTAGATACATTTTCTTTTTATTACATGATAATCCCTTTTTACTATTAAAATATAATGCTACTAATGATTACATTAACAATATAATGTGACAATGCCCCCCACTTTCAAATGAAAATTAAATTCTCTTTTAAAGGTAGGCAAGTGTCTCATTTTGTTATTCATATATATGATATGATCTAATTATCACCGTTATGTAAAAACTAATTAATTCAAATAAATTTAACAAAAAATGGGCTGCTGCGTCTTGTCAAATTATCATATTTTTGGCGTTGATTATCCAGATTTTCATAAAGCCAGGTCTATTTTATCCTTCAACTCATGACAACCGATATTTACTTATTTCTAATGAAAATGCCTCATAAGTATTAGGTAACTTATGAGACATTTCGGAAAATTTCCTCCATTTCCCTGGTAATAGCTTATACAGTTACGTTGATTATCCAGATTTTCATAAAGCCAGGTCTATTTTATCCTTCAACTCATGACAACCGATATTTAGTTATTTCTAATGAAAATGCCTCATAAGTATTAGGTAACTTATGAGACATTTCGGAAAATTTCCTCCATTTCCCTGGTAATAGCTTATACAGTTACGTTGATTATCCAGATTTTCATAAAGCCAGGTCTATTTTATCCTTCAACTCATGACAACCGATATTTACTTATTTCTAATGAAAATGCCTCATAAGTATTAGGTAACTTATGAGACATTTCGGAAAATTTCCTCCATTTCCCTGGTAATAGCTTATACAGTTACGTTGATTATCCAGATTTTCATAAAGCCAGGTCTATTTTATCCTTCAACTCATGACAACCGATATTTACTTATTTCTAATGAAAATGCCTCATAAGTATTAGGTAACTTATGAGACATTTCGGAAAATTTCCTCCATTTCCCTCGTAATAGCTTATGCAGTTACAACTACGATTGAAAAACTAAACTTCAGCGATGGAAGTTGTACACAAGATAAGGCCGATAACACTAACAGATAATTTCTTGTCAGGTTGCAAATACTATTTATACCGTTAAAGTATAAAATATATGAAATATGGAATAATTGGATTGTTTAACAGCAAAAAATGGTTAAATAAATAGAGTGTGACACGCAATTGGCGCGCGGCTCATGTTGTGCGGTCACGCAAGGGTCGTTATTAATTATTATTATTTCCCCGAGATTTTTCACGACTGTAAGTCTAGTATCTATAAACAAATTACTACTCGAGTAACGAAAGTAAATATTAAACTAACTACATTAGAATATAGAAAACATGGCTTAGGTTACATCTACCTAGGCTTTCGTGTAGGGTGGTAAACTAAATATTTTTTCGGTAGATAATTCTTTTTGGATTGTTATGTTTCCAATTGATTCAACGAATTCATTTAAAATATCATAGAACTATGTTACAAAATAACAAATTCACAGTAAAATGTCATATCATTAAAATTTTTAAAATAATCTAACTTTACGCTTTTGATTGGAGAGATTAATTAATTTGATAGGATGGATCTGATATGTTATAATTAAAATCAAATCAAGACAAAAAATAATTATATCACTTGCTGAATGAAACATTATTTTTTAATATATTATTTGATTTACTCCCCGTATTATAAAGATGAATTCATTGAGATGCTATATTTATTTATGGAATATGAAAAACTTTTTACGATCACGTGAAATTAAGAATGCATTGTACCTAAGACTACCACGAAAAATTTAAACTTAAAAGTTTAAATTTTTCGTGGTAGTCTTAGGTGTTAGGGTGTTAAAACACCCACCTTTTTCTGGAAAATGGCCAAATATTATCGATAAAATAATTCATAATAAAAAAAAATTGTTATCCAAATATTTTAATATAAATCAATTATGATTAGCATGATAAAAAAAACCTACACGTTACACTATTGAACATGTACACTACACGCGCGGTTAAATAACTCATAAAACTGCTTCCTACCTTATGTAAACGTCACTAATTTAAAATATACTAAAATGATTATTTTTAATCATTAAATTTACGCGGTGGGAGACTTCATTTCCAACACCCAACTATCAATATCAACTAGACGTGGGATGGTCATGAATGAACTACTTCATTTAGAATCGTTGGCCGATCTGAATGAATGAACCATTCAGTTCACTTTCGCCAACCATCGTTCACCAGTTCAGTAACCATAAATTAAATAAAAATTGTTTTTAAACAGAACAGTTAACAATGAGATTTTATTCCTGTTATCAACTCCTGTAAGTTGTAAAATTGTCAAACTATTGTCCAAACCATTCGCATATTATTTATATAGTATATACCTAGTATAAATTATATATAAACAAAAACAAATGATTAATGAGGATGTCTCTGCGTTAATGATTCGCATATGTTGTGTTAAAATGGCTTCATTAAATATCACTGTAAGAATATCAAGTGACTTGTTAACAATCTAATAGTTTACCGATTCAAATGCATTTAAATGCGATTCAAATACATTTTTTTGCACAAAAAATATAAAAATCCACCTGTCCGTTCAGAATATTCTGATAATCTTTGTGACCAGAAAGAGCCAGATGGTAGAATATCCCGGAAAACTCTAACCAGAAGAAGTTTAAAAACTTCATTAAGAAGTTTAAAAACTTCATTAAGAAGTTTAAAAACTTCATTAAGAAAATTTCATGCTTTAAAAATGGAATAAAAAATGTTAATCAATTAAAAAGAGACTACATATAAGATTGAAAATTTATCGTTAAGCTACCTGAGTTCCATGGCGAAATGGATAACGGGCCATTCCCGGATAGAGTGTGAGGTCCGTGGTTCGATTCTCGGTGACATTTAAATATTTTTTCATTAATTTGATTTTTTCTGTATGTCTTTTCTAATTGGTTAATAAAAATTGTTTAATAATTCAGAGAACTTTGTTCTGAAATTACAACTTCACAATAAGAATGTGTTTCCTTTAGTAAATATATCTCTAGTTCTCTATCTCTAGTATATTCGACACGTCCAATTGGATTCATCGGTTTTCGAAGAACTCAGCTCTATTTAGAACAGGACGAAAATTCGCATCACTATTATCAACTGGCGCCGCGTATCGCAATTAGAGTCTTCTATTCGGTGCCGGGCTGTCAAGGTTGCGGCTTGCTCGCTGGTGAGTAGCGACGGGTTGTAGTGTGACAACACGATTAGGCCCATGCGGGAATCGTGAATTATTATTTTTTTCAATGTTTGCGAAATATCTGTGTGGCAAGATTATTATTATTAATAAATAGAAGAAAAAATTAAGATAAATTATAGAAATCTCACAGAGACGAGCTATTTATATGACAAACGCATATGGAAGTCTCTTATATGATGGCACAGGACTTATGACCTGTATGAGTTGGCTTAAGTGATCACTCTACACAATGCAACGTTCACCAATACCATAGAAACATCCACATATTATCAAAATTTTGAAAGTTGTTTTATTTTATTTTGAAATTTTGTTTGTTGTCATTGTATCATTGGATATAACGTCACGTGGTCCTTTTGTTGTGGATCTTTTGTCGTTGGACCAAATGTCCGCGGACCTTTTGTTGTTAGACCAAATGTTTGTGGTTTGTGGACCTTTTGTTCTGTCATTAGAAAAAATGTCCATAGGCATTTTGTCGTTGTACCAAATGTTCGTGAATTTTTGTCATGTCACGGTGAGAGACCAGGTCCAAGGTCTGGCTGCAATATGTCTTATTCCACGGATAAGGGTTCTAAGATAGCGTTGTCAAAAAAAAACGCAAAATATGTAAAAAATAAAATAATAATCTTATCTTACCTCGAGTACGAACGATTGGAATGGTTGATATAAGACTTCGCTTATTTATACATTTTAATATTTTAAAGTGATTATAGATTTAATAGTTATTGTGCAGAACAATCCTTTTTTTTTTAATATAAAACACAATAACTTGGCAATCCGCCTGTAAGTAGTGAGTTATGCCATTTAACAAGTTAAATATGGAGTGTTAATAAAAACGAATATATAAAATCATATATTAATATTTGATTATAATATTTTGACGCCTCATAAGTCACAAGCATCCGACTGACAGAAGCTTTGTAATCAGAATGAAGTAACCGCATCATATACAATATTGCCGATTTTATTTTATTTTATTAACTTTCCAATTCATATCATTTTTTTTCTTTGTCCATAATATAAAATTAACACCATTATTAAATTGTAAACAATTAGGTACTTATTACTATTACCTATTTTTTATTGGCACTATGATTGATTCGCAAAATAACTATTTTATATAAATAATAAATATTCTTGAACATATACTACTGGAAGAGCACTGTCTGCTATAATACAGTAAATTACTAGTGTAGCAGGCAGGGTGTCAAATTAATGTAGCGTTTACTTGTTGCCAAGACTCTCAGCAACAATAAAAAAAGCTTATTTAATTTTTTAAACACTATAAATATTTGTAAACATTATTAAAATTGCTTTACTTTTACATTTGATAAGGTTAAATTATACTATGCCTGTCTCACTAGAGAGATCTGTGTTGAGACAGGCAAAGTTTACAATGATAACTTATATGTAAGTACATTTTATACAAAATAGGTTAAAAAAAAAGTACATTACATACAAATAAGTTAAAAAAAAAAGATTTATCATCGCCTCCACACAGGCACATGTAAATATACCCTAATACAATCTCCATTTTTCTAATTCTCAATTTGTTTGGATGAGTTTCCCAATAACTGGTCGACCCGTCTCTTTTACCCAAATTTTAATTGATGTTTTTACATTTTTCGGATTGTTCATTTTTTGTCATACCCTTTCCAGCATTGTATTGTACAGTTTCGGGCCAATGTGTTTGAAGTTTCTTTGTCCATAGGCGGTTCGCGCTCTTGGGACTTGAATAGCATCTTTTTTTATGCGTGTATGAATAGTGTTTTGGGTGTGTGTGTGAAATATATTTGTTTGTACATGTAAATTAGGACATTGAATAAACATTCTCCATTCTCTTCTCCGTCTATGGAAAAGGATATTTTTCTCTTCTTTTGACTGTCTTCCTATACATTATCATTTAATTTTTTGTTTAAGAGACTAATTATCTTCAAAACCCAACCGGCAACAGGTAGCGCGTCTAGCACTGTTGTCGATAGTCGAATGATAATTTAGCGTTTGGCCCATCAAGGTTGCGGCTAGTTCGTCATCCTGTGAATCCACGCCTCATGTTGCGTAACATGTTTCCTCAACACGACAATATTTTTGATATATATCTGTACGAAATTGTTAACAATCTAGCCGATAATACCCTTCTCTAGAGCAAAACTTTAACCCATTCCTTGCCATGTAGTAAAAAAGGTGCTTCGAGGCAATGGAACCTATCATATTTCCGTAAACACGTGCAAAATAAAATCCTAATTTTTAATAACGGTTTTATATTAGTAGCGGAAAACCAATAACATATTTTTAAAAATTTAATCCGATGTAAAAATGATAATTATTTTTTCATCCTCCTCGCACCACAGAGACAGTGAAGAGGATTCGTGTGGTCGCCTCGCCGCGCCACCTACAGTCACCCGAGTGTCAGCGGCGTGGGTCTCTCTTCTCTGATACGGTGGATGTTAGCTGCTCTAAAACATACTATTTTTTTATTTTTTTCTGAAGACAAAAATACTTTGTGTAAGCCACATTGATTATTTCTTAACGTCTATATAAACGTAAAATATGTCGTCTACTGATTTCGATACCACCGTCTCTTATTCAAGACGGATGCACAATAACTTCCATAAATTTTGGTGTGGGAGTGGGGTAGTCTGCCATGGAGGCATTGAAATGGGGACTATATTAAATAATGGATTATTTGATAAATTTAATTGATTTTGTGATGAGGGAAATTTTGATTTCTAACATTTCTTGTCGAAATTGTTTCTATATTTTATATTTTTTTCTAATGTTTCACAAGATGATAGGTAATCTAAAGTCACATCGGAAATACTTTTATTTTTAATACTGCGCATTGTAAAATTTGTGGTGGGGGGCAATTGAGAGATAACAAAATGACAGATGTAAGTTTTCATTGAACTATCATCTAAATCACAGGCCAAATGGAACACCAATCACGTAAATGATTCAGGAGTAATAGTTTATCTCATCACTAATGTTTAAGTCTCATCAAAATGTCAGTGTGATTCTTTCTTCAATTAGCTGTAGGTCCGTACTTTAAGGACACATCTAGAGTAGACCTCTTTCCATTTAAGAAACACAATCGAACTGGTATGTGTAAGCCGTGCGTATGACGCACATTGTTTCATTGTGTTGGTGTTTACGGGTATAAACACCAACACAACGAAACATTGTGCCTCGTACGCACGGCTTACACATACTAATTCGATTGTACTTCTTACATGGAAAGAGATATACATATCTATGATATTGCAATCATTAATTTTTCAAAGCATTATAATGTTGCACTGCAATGTTAACATAAATAGCATTATGTGTACTAATAACCATTTTTAATTTAACAATCTATTTTGAAACTTTCTGGTAGCTCTCTTATTAAATTTTATACTTTGAATCCTTTTCACATTCACTTATTTTTTCTTTTCTTTTCCTGATTTTTTCACAATTTTTTTGCCTTTTGAACAGCACTTTTTGCATAGATACAGAGCTGCCAACAAGAGCACTAAAGGTGGTAGAAGTATCACTAAAGCCACATCTATCAGCATAGAAGAAAAGAGGCACAAATCTGGTGCAGAGAGGTGAGGAGCGCCTCCAGTCCGAACCACGTGCTCGGCGTAGAAGGAGACGAGGTCCCTGGGGTTCATCGGCCTGTCGTGGAAGAGTTGATAGGTTTTTTCTGCTACGTGCTCGTATCTGTATAAAATGAAATAGTATTGACGCCTGGCGTTTGATATCAGTAAATGGTTGGTTAGATATTTAATTGCGTTTATTGATTGAGTTAGGTCTTCATGGTTTGAGAATATTCTCACCAGACGCTGACTCCGGACGTTTTAGATTAATTTGGAAAAAAACTAGAAAATGATGGAAGGCGTGGGGAAATGTAGAAGATTCGATAGAAAACATTTCTTATAAGTCGCGAAACAGTAGCGCGCGAGGAACAATGTTATTTTTGACAGCGCGAACATAAAGTGAATATGCGTAAATTAACACGCAAATAGTAAACCGTACTATTAGATAAAATAGCGCCAATAAAGTGTGCCAGAAGCAAATGAAATATTCTAGTGCGAAGAAAAAAGTAATGAAGTTTGTGTCTAGTGACTTTTTTTTAAATTTGGATCCTTTTGCTTTAACGCGAATCAATATTAATAATTATAAGTCATACGCTGGCTTACTTCGGATTACTGAGCATTTCATTGAGGGCCCAGGTGAGGGACGACTCTGTGAGGTTGGTGAAGTCCAGCATCAGACCGTGGCCCCTGGCCTGGATAGTCTTGGCGTTGAGGTGCTGGTCCCCGAAGATGGGGATGGCCAGCAGCGGCACTCCGGCTGCAGCGGCCTCCGTGGTGCTCAGCAGTCCACCGTGGGTGATGAACAGCTTCACATTTGGATGGGCTGAGAAAAATATTTGTTCATGGCTTAATTACATACTATTAACACCGAAAAAACTGCCTTGTGCTTATGTCTGGTATATGGAATAGTAAGATGGGGTGATGTTGCTATGACATTCTTGGAAGAAACAATATCAATACGGATCTGAACAGTTGAAAACTGACCCATATTTCACATTCAAAGCACACCAGGGCGCAAGAAAACAGAAAGTTAATGATAAAAAATTTAAAACAACTTTTGCACAACAAACACCAAATCTACTTAGCTCCATATATCTACAACAAAATACCAAAAGAAATAACAAAAAAACCATGGATCAATAATTCATGGCTAACAGGATGAGATAAATAACAATTAGAAATTATTGTTAAAACCATATTCG
Organism: Agrypnia vestita; assembly: GCA_016648135.1. NCBI lineage: Eukaryota > Metazoa > Arthropoda > Insecta > Trichoptera > Phryganeidae > Agrypnia > Agrypnia vestita. Next base: position 185,768 of record JADDOH010000801.1, on the reverse strand, counting down.
TCCAATCAAACATTATATAATAACTCGCCACTTATCAAGAATTTTTATGTGGTCACACTTTTATAATTTGTTAATTTTCTTAATTCACACAAAAAAAAATCAATTTACAAAATAATAAACTAGCTTTTGTTTTGAAGCAATTTTAACCGGTCGGGTGCCGGAGCGTAGATTTAAGATGTAAGAATGCATTGTCATCGTTATCAAGTCTATGTATAAAATTTCAGCTGGATTGGATGACGGGAAGTGTGTTAATTTTCACTTCCAGGATTTTTTCACAAGAAATCGAGACCGGCGGTGAATTTCATATAAAGAATTTGAAAAGAACATATACTTTGAAAAATAGTTTAACAAATAACCTACGTAGCTTATATTACTATGGTGAATAATAGATCATTTTAAAGTTAGCAAGGGAATGATTTGTTGGCAATAAATACAATTATTTAAGGAACTGTTAATTGTTATTATTTATTAATTAACACCCTATAGGGCTTTTACAACAGATAGGCAGAGTGTACATTAACAGAATATATAGTTTAAAGAAAAAAAAACATGTAAACATAATAATGACATAAAGTTAAAAGAAAATACTTAAAATGTACATACAAATATATAAAGATAATTATAATATAAAATAAAAACCAAGTATATAAAAAGCAGAAGCATAAGAAAGACATAATAATATAGAAATTTAAAAACAAAAAAAAGTAATAATATAGAGTGAAAAGTTATCAAGTTGAATAAATTTTTATTACCTAAAATAGCGGCTTGGGGCATCCAGCTCTTGATGATGACGTTAGCAGGTTTGTCTGGAAGGTCAGCTTCAAACTTCCAGAGGACGGTCTCCTTCAGCTTGGATAGTGATTTGAGAATGTTTTTACGCAGAGCGGTTGGGAGGGCTGAACTCTTCAGATTGCTGCCCATGCTGAAGAATATTACTCCATTCTTCGCGTTGTCCAGGATCGCTTTGTATTCCTGCGAAAACAGAAGAGATGAAAATTACTGCCTTATTTAAATTTATTTATTTTCATTTAACTCATTCTCTCACCAATATCAATACTTTGACCTTAAAAAATAGGCGAACAGCACTCTACGTCTGCAATCTGTACAGAATTTGTCAAAACCAATTTAACTGTCCATTCGTCTTGTCGCTTTTAATTTTTATGTCCCATCACTCGCATCACGTATTCGTTCTGTCTTAAACATCCAACATGCAGAACTGGATTCTGGACTGCGCTCTCCTATATCTGAATGTGCCGACATTGATATATTTGCAGTTCCGTTAACAATATTTAAGAAACATGTACTGAAGTCACTGTTTGTTCTCTGCCCGATGTCTGTGTGAAATATGCCTGGATTCTGATACATATCGTACATTATACAACTCCATACTTGTAGCTCTATCTGTTTTATTTCCATAAATAAAATAAAAATAAATAAATAAACATATCGCACCTAGTCTTAGACTACGACATGTTAAAAGTATTCTGAGAAAATTGTATTCAATTCAATTCTCAGAAGGAAATCAAAGAATGTATTTAGTAAAACATTATCTTATTGTGCACCATAATTTGTATATTTATTGTAATACTTTATAATGTTAAATTGGAGAAGGAAATTGTACTTTAAGAGTCGATATTATAAATAAAAGATCAAATATCCGTTAGAACATCGACAATTAACTAACGGATGGCCGTTCGTTAATAAATATTACTAAGGCTCATATTATAAAATAGAGTAGGAGACAGCATCCGCCTGACTTACATTATAGCATCAAACCTGAATTGTTTTCTATAGATGTACACAATGATAGGTAAGAAGGTTCGGATATTATGACATCTGAGTTCGGGGGATTTTGGCAGATAACAGGTAAACATTATATACCCATAGTTCACCTATTTCTAGTATTGGTTATCTGGAGCAATATTTGATCTAGTTAGAATTTTACTTACTTTTATGCCATATTGTACATCATACGTCATGTTTATTACTGCACATTTTATGAACAAATATTTTTTAATTTACTGTCTGGGTGTACAAAGCCACATACAATATTGACTTACCTCTGGTAATGGCTTGGCTTCAGCAATGTGGTACCCTCCAATTTCAATAGCATTGGGCAGCAGCGGCCTGGCCACTCCGATGGACGGATGGGTGTTGATGAGGACCAGCGACACCTTCTTCTTCATCTCTGCATAGTCCACTTTAGCTGCTTCCTCGGGGAAATACGTGTTGTAGATGACCTTCTGGGCCGGGTCAAACATGAATCTACAACAATCAATGGTGAATTTGTCAATAAGTACCAAATTGTATGACGTTTTTATGTATGGCTACAGTCTTTTTACTATATTTATCAACTATTTTCAAGTGTTTTTTTTTTTTAAAATAGAGATGCGAACACGGAATTCGTGTCACATCAATATTCTTACTATTTTCAAATTAAGCTAAACGCTTGTGCTATGAAAATAGGACTAACTTGCTTGTCTGGAGTGAGATTCGAAACTGCGACCTTTGGATCACGAGGCGAGAGTCCTAACCACAAGACCAACAAGCTACTTAGTAAAAACTTTAATTAGACAACAATTTATAAAGCTAGACCGACAAAACATGTTTGTCTTCACGATCGAAATTTTTTTATTAACTAATTATTCAACAAACAATACAAAACATCTCAAAAATAACTCTTGTATGAGGGTTTACAAGGAAAGGCAGCAATATTAAAATGAAATTTCATTTTATTTATTAATTGCTTTGCTCAGTATAAATTTGTTAAGGATTAATTTTACTATCCCAGTCTCACTAGAAAACTTTGTGTTGAGACAAGCAAAGTTTACAATTATAATTTACTTGGATGCAAGTACATTTTATACAAAATACATTTTACATGAATGTTTTAAATGTAGTCACCGAGGATAACTAATATAGAATGTGCTGAATTCGAGATTATATTTTACAGTATTTAAAGTAATTACAGATTTTTGGAGGGATAGATATAGCTCTATTCCTTTTAATATCATGTTTCCAAATCACTTTTTAAAGCAAATACAGCAATATCCACGTAATGTAAAAAGAAAAGGCAGCAATATCGTCGTAATGAAAAAAAAAAAGACAAAAAACAAAGACTCAACTAATCAACCCCAAATGATATGTTTAATTATTTATTTAATTATTTACGCTTCAACAGTACAAGAGGCCAAATTACGGAAGCGAAACATATCACAAAATACGCAGGCTTGAGTAAATCACACAGATTACTTGTGACCTCACTAGCAATCGAACCCGGAACCCTCGGGGTGAGAAACCAGTGTTGACTCGTTAAGTGTTACGTGACAAAATGGCCATTTCATATTAAAGTGAGAGTTGATGTCGATTTTAGACTGAAATATCCTAGCTAACATTGCAATATCCATATTTAAAATTTAAAAAAATTTAATCACTATATAAAAGGAAAACTGTGGTTGCAGTCGTCTCTAATGTGATGTAGATTTCATAGCTTCCAGAGAAGTTTCCTTGAACATGAAACTTGAAAGATGTACTCACATCCCCATGAGTTCCATCGCGATGGCCATGCCCGTGTTTTGCACCCTTTCTATGAAGCTCATCTCCCCCGTGAAGCTGAGGAACACGTTGGGGATGGTGGCTGGTGAGATGGGGTTGCCGGTGGAGCGGGCCAGCCAGTGCATCATGGACACGGTGGACGTAAGGATAACTGGACACTTGTACTTCACACCCAGCCTGAAATAAAACTATTAATTAAATAAATTGTCGATGGCTCATAGAAACGAAGCTATTTATATGGGAAAGCATGTACGGAAGTCCATAAGGCTTGCGAACGAAGTTGGCTGGCTTACACAATTCAAAATTGGCGGATTCCACGCAAATTTTTAGACCAAAATTCCACCAAATTTTTAGTTGTATATTCAGGGTGAACAGAGCTAGTCCACAATACTTTACAGGTAGATTCCTGCTTTGATTATGATTCGAAAATATCAATAGTTACGGAGTTATGCAATATCAATGTTGGAATTTTTTAAAAATATTTCTGACCTATTTTTTGCAATACGTAGGACTATCATTGCAGTAACTTTATTTTAATTAAAGGAAATTAATTTTTCATATTACATATAAGTGACTGTAATGACTTTTACCATACTTTTTGCATAAAATAAGTTAAAAATATTGAAAAAAATGCAAAATTTGATGTCTCATATCTCCTTATCTATTGATATTAGGTCATGATTGCATGGACGTTTTCGACTCAGAATCGATGCAGAAATCCACTTATATTTATGCTATTTACTCTACATATTTGATATAACTGCGCAACCGCCATCTATATAAATATTTTGAGAAATGAAACCCAATTTTCGTCAGTAAATTGATAATGAAAGTGATGATTGAATGTTATTTTATTTATGGAAATAAAAGAGATAGTTACAAGTATGGTCAAAAATAGTAAGTATTAATTTTATTTTTATTTATTTATTTATTTAATATTCACGGAAAACCAACAGAATAACAAAGAAGCATAGAAAACATTAATATAATATAGATGGTCTATAATTAGGTCTCCACTTTTAGAAATATGTTGATAATAAACTTATTATGAAATAAACTTAGGCATGTTAAGAATAATATAACAAGAAAGCATAAAAATTTAAACAAAAGAAAAAGAGACTTAATTATTAGGTCCTTACATATGAAAATGGCGTTTTGCCGTACTGGCAAATTTGATCTCAAATATCTTCTCTTTGGTTAGGAATTCCAAATCCAAATTTATACAGCTATTTACTCATGTATTTGTGTTTTGAAAATTATAATTCATTTGTTTTTTCCTCAATTGTTTTTTTCTTTGCGTCACTCAGTTTACAAAATGAAAAACTTGAAATATCGCGTTATTTACGAGTACGAGTTCCACCGTGGCACCAGTGCTGCAGAAACGGCTCGAAGGATTAATGATGTGTATGGCGACGGTGCCGCAAAAGAAAACACAGTGCGTTTTTGGTTCCAACGTTTTCGTTCTGGAAATTTCGACCTGCAGAACAAGCCCCGTGGACGGCCGGAGACCAAAGTTGATAATGAAGAATTGAAGGCTATTGTGGAAGCGGATCCATCGCAAACCACATCCGAGTTAGCTGCAGGCTGCGGTGTTAGTGATAAAACTGTTTTAATCCACTTGAAGCAAATTGGTAAGGTGAAAAAGCTTGAAAGGTGGGTACCTCACGAATTGAGTGAAGCAAATCAACAAACGCGCGTTGACTGCTGCGTTGCATTACTCAACCGGCACAATAATGAAGGGATTTTAAATCGAATCATTACCTGTGATGAAAAGTGGATCCTGTACGATAATCGGAAGCGCTCATCGCAATGGCTGAACCCTGCCGAACCAGCCAAACCATGCCCCAAGCGAAAATTGACTCCAAAAAAGTTACTTGTGAGCGTTTGGTGGACTAGTGCTGGTGTCGTTCACTACAGCTTTCTTAAATCTGGCCAGACGATTACGGCAGATGTCTATTGTCAGCAACTGCAAACCATGATGGAAAAGCTAGCTGCTAAACAACCGAGGCTGGTTAATCGCTCTAGGCCACTGCTGCTTCATGATAACGCTAGACCACACACTGCACAACAGACGGCTACCAAATTAGAGGAGCTTCAATTGGAATGTCTAAGACATCCACCGTACTCTCCGGACCTTGCCCCAACAGATTACCATTTTTTTCGAAATTTGGATAACTTCTTGCAAAGGAAAAAATTCAACTCCGATGGGGCAGTCCAAACCGCCTTCAAAGATTTTATTGATTCCCGTCCGAATGGTTTTTTTAGTAAAGGGATCGATGAACTACCTATGAGATGGCAAAAGTGCATAGATAGCAATGGTACATACTTTGATTAAATAAATATATTATAATAAAAAAAAATCGGCTTTATGTTCCTCCCATACTAAACGCTAATTTCATATGTAAGGAACTAATATTAGCAGAAAAACTTATATATGTATAGTTATATAATGTACAACATGATTAGTCCAGTAAAGAGAATTCAGGCGAATTCAAGAGAAATAAAGGCATATTTCATATAGACATTGGGCAGAGAAAAAAAGAATCGAAAGAAGGAAAAAATAACATTAAAATGAAAAGATAACAACTATTTACTGTGTCTAAGAATATTCAATACTTGATTCTAAAATATTGTTAACGAAACTGCAAATATATTAATGTTGGTAAACAGATCATTTAAGGTTCGGTCAGGAGAGCGCAGTTCGGGATTTTTTTTATAAATAAATAAATACTTGTGATACTTTTAAGCAACCGACATGTAAAACTACGGTCATTTTTGACGGGTTGTAGACAGATAAAATATTAAAATAAGATAAAAGTTACCCAATTAAAGCTTCATTCATGAAGTACTCCGAAATGACCAAATCGAATTTCTCCGATTTGTCATTCAGCAGTTTCTGGATGCTGTCGCTCTTGAGCGTCGCGCGCAACATGGCGGGCAAGATGGTGCTCATTTCTTTCAGCAAGGACAGCTTACTATCTTTGTCCATTTCGAAGTTTCGGTTATTGGTGTCTGAAAAGGATAAAGCACAAAAAATTTATAAACCCAAAGTTGAGTTCATTCGAAATGATTTTCAATTCAATTTATTGGACGTTAGACACGTAGAAAGCGTTCAACACAAAAAACAAGGAATTGCGAAAAGAACGAAAATGGCATCTAAAAATTAGAATCTACAAAAACCTGATACGTGGATATGTAATTCATTTTAGAGATATTTTTTTATGTTTTTTTAATGTTTTTAGTGTTAATAATTCACGAAGATATGACGAAGAAGTTTTACGGGTTGGATTCTTTCTACAAATTGTCTAAAATAACGAAAAACAGTAGGAATATACATACATATATAGAGGGGGTAACTGAGCTAGTCCACAATACTTTACAGGTGGACTCCTGCCTTTATTATGAGTCGAAAATGTTCAAGCAACCAGGAGATATGCGACATCAAAGTTGGCCTTTTTTTCAATACTTCCGACTTCTTTTTTGCAAATCGTTGGACGATCATTACAGTAACTTATATGAAAAATTCATTCCCTCTAATACGAGTCAAATAAAATAATAAAAACCTTCCAATTCCAATTGGAAAATATTCCTACTGGAATTTTTCAGAGTTTATATTATTTTATTTCACTTTTATTGGAACTAATGAATTTTTCGTAATCGATATAAATTACTATTAGCTCCGTTACACCCTGTATATTATTTATTTAATTGAAAATGAATATTTTTATTTTATTATAAATATACAGAGAAAATTAACAGAGTTGTATGACAATTCTGCTTCGGAAAATCCCTTCAGAGACATGGAACAGATCACATATTATGTAGTATGACAATTTATAGAGATAAACTCGTTCTTTACGAAAAGGGGGCGCGAGGGTAAAACGGAAGAACGTCCCCCCTCGCGCATGTTTAAGATACTCTAGTTTTTAATTATTTATTCTTGCATCGTTAAATTTCTTAGTAAATTAAACGAATTGTTTACAGTAGACGTTTTTATTTTTAATTTTTAAAAATATCTTTCCAGTCTCATGAGTAAAATCGACTTCTTGTAATAAAGCGCTACTTATGAAGACGACATTATACTTTTTAAGAGTATTTAGTTTAACCCTTTAAGTTGTTAAAAAATTTACATGCTTGTAGTAATTTTTTTTAAATAAGTCCAATACATTGGAACCAACGTTAGTTCTTGTCTATATATTTTGTTTGTGTCAAACTATTCACAAGGTCAATAGAATTCATTGCTCTAGATCATAGCTAAAATGTTTTGTGGACCTGATCCCGAAATGCGGTTTATTATTTACTTTTTAATGTCTACAAAATCTGCTTCAGACCGATAATGACCTATGGCACCGAAACCAGAGCTGGCACAGTTGGCACTAAATCACTTCTTAGAACCACGGAGATGAAAACTCTCAGAAAAATAACAGGCGAGACGATATCTCAGATGTTGACAGATGGGGCAGATAAAGGTATTGGAGAGACCATGTGAAAAGCGTGGACTCCCAAAGACCACCACACAAACCAGATGGAAGAAGGATGTCTGGAAGACCCCCCAAATGGTGAAAAGGCAGCTGGGAGCCATCATTACAAGAGGCGGCAAATATGTCATGCATCAAACTGTGTTTCGCTATGGACTGACTGAATGAGGAATCAGTATATAAATTATTTACCTATGATGTCTATCAGTTCTGGCACGCTGAACTCTCTGTAGACCGGTTTTTCTGACGGGTAGCAGCTGACTAGTGTTATCTGAAACAATAACGGCTCCGTGGTTAGGTTAGGTTAGGTTAGGTTAGGTTAGGAAATGAATTCTAATTCTTTATTATTTCTAGGTCAGTTTCTTGTAAATTTTTAAGAATGTTTTGAATGACGTACAGTTGGTGATGCGAACAATGCTGTTAGCTTATTTGGGATTTGATTACTTGCAAATATATAGCTCAAGCGTAATAATGGATTTGCTGTGGATCTGCCAAGTTTTTAAAGCAGGGAAAATTTTTAGACAAGACCAAATTATATAAAATCTGTTGCCGTGGTTCACCAGCGGACAGTATTTTAAAATAATTAATAAAAATAAACTTAGTTTTCACCACTTTTGTATTGAAAAATATCAACATGTTTCAGAGCCCATGGCACCTTTGTCAGGATACAATTGTATAGGTAGGGTCCGTTCACTTTATGAAAGCCACTTGGTGATCCTTTCTTAACCTATCTATTACATTCACATTTGATCATTCTCCACTCTATTGTACAAATATTTTCCATATATATGTCTAAGTGTACGTATTTCTACCATATTCAGTCTACTTTCGTTCCTTTTCTACCAGCTCCAGGCTTCACTTCCATACATCAGAGTTGGCACAAGAACTCAGCTAGTCTCCCTTCCTTTGACAGATTCTTATTAGCCATCATTCCATTCAGAGCACCATTTAGGGTAGGAAAGTGCGGTGTTGGCTTTACCTCGTGTCCTCGCTCGTGCAGTATATCTGCGATACCTTTCCCGAGGTTGTAGTGACTCCTGGCTGGCATGGGCACCATGACCAGGATCTTGTATGAGGCGGCGCAGCTCAGGCAGGCTGCCAACGCTGCGGCTACAAGTACTTCCCTTGCCAACATCGTGTTGGATTCGAGTTATTTTTTTAGTCTGAAAAGCACAGAGGAAAAGGTGTCAAGTTATAGATTTGGTTTAATAACACATTATTTTCTTATTTCGGTCATAATAAAACAAAAGTCGTCTCAAACCTCATCTAGAGAATAGGTACCCTGTTGCCGTAAGATAAACCAACTTATCATCAAGCTTCAAGTTTGTGTTTACTGGGGTATTATGCCGTGTTGTTACGACCTTTCGGGCCGACGTTTCGGATCCCATTGCAGGGTCCATCATCAGGGCTGATGTGTTGTCTTGAATGTTGGTGTTGTGGTTAAGTATCGGCTTGCAATACCGTGCCGAAGTCATGATGTGTTGTATTGTGTTGTATGTATGATTCATCTGTTGTCTGATCACTATCTCTGCGGAGTCTGCGACGAGAATGACTTTGAAGCGCCGGATACCAAGATGTTTTTAATTTGAGACCATCATCTCTATTAATGTTTATTCGGATGCTTGTAGATTTCTAGTGCTTCCTTGATAAGACGCGCATGGTGACTCTTAGGCTTTCCAAGGATTTTCGGTTCGAATGCAAAATGATGGCCGGTATCCAGAAAATGCTCAGCCAGTGCTGATTTTTCTGGATGACCGAGTTTGCATGCCCGTTTGTGCTCGTTGACCCTTTTGGAAATGGTACGCGCCGTTTGCCCCACGTATACTTTATCGCAGTCTTGACAATCGAGTCTATACACACCGTCCGTTTCTAAGCGATCTCGATCCTTTGCTGATCTCAACATATCTTTAATTTTGAAGTTGGCACCAAAAACTGTCTTAATGTCTCTTTTCTTGAGAGCTCTGGCAATTCTGTCTGTAACGCTTTGGACAAAAGGCAGAAAGGCGATGCCTTTGCACTCAGGTTCTGTATGTTTTTCAGGGCGAACAGACCTCTTACTTATGACGCGTTGTATCTGTCGCTTCTGGTAACCATTGCCTTCCAGAAGGACGCAATGGTTACCAGAAGCGACAGATACAATTCCTTGCCTGGACCCTGCAATAGGATCCGAAACGTCGGCCCGAAAGGTCGTAACAACACGGCATAATACCCCAGTAAACACAAACTTGAAGATTCTGAGTGGCCGTGAAAACCTAAGAACATTCTTTATCATCAAGCCTTTGCACTTTTAAGTTAACGTTTCCTATTGGGTGCTGCAAACTGAGTTAAAACTGCCTAGAATTACATATACGAATATCTCTGTAAATATATTAAAAACAGAGTTCATATTTTAGGTACTTCTCCATAATTTGTGATTTTTGTCTTGTCCATATTTGTGAATTCAGTAAAATAATTAATGTACATAATATTAGTATTTACCGGACACAACAAAATGAAATGTTTTCTCGAAGAAACTGATGTTCATTTTTCAATACGTGTATCTATTGTAGGGGGAGTGGTGCGGGGAGCGCTGTGCGCAGGGTTTGGCGGGATACCGAACTTGCCTCTTTAGTAGAGCTACGCAGCTGGTCATGTCAGGCGTATTTTACGCTGTCGTTTTGTTTTTGTCATTTTTACGCGTTTTTTGTCATTACGCGTCTTTATGCTGTTTTTATGTTTTTTTTTCATTTTGAACACTTTTACACAATACTATATCGATAGCAATGGACAAGAAGAAATTAAAAATATTCATATTAATTCCATTAAATCATCTAAAATAGTCTACATTTATACTGAATTTACAGCACCGGGATGCGCGTTTTAGTTTAAGCACCGTAGGGAAATATTAAGGTTAACTTTTCAAATCATTTTTGTACTTATATTGTCATTTTTATACGGTTCATGCCTACGCAACAGATCCATTCCGGCTTATCTTCTTAGACTTATTTGACACCCAATTGAGTTACCACGCGGTGACTTACACACGCGTGGTAACTCTAGCTCCCCGTGCAGTCATTCACTCGGTCGGATCGATCGGACAATAGAGAGTGTATTGATATAATCGAACATAAGAATCGCTCTAGGAGTTTTTCGGCGCCAAGGAGTCTCCGCCAAAGGATTGGGCGGACCTCCGTTGCGCGCCCACAGACTTTCTTTGTTATTTTTACTTTCATACTTTCACTTGCTCAAAGAACTTTTCTCCGGTGAGAAATATTCATCTTAACGTGAGCTAACAAACACTCTTTCATTCTACGAACCCTTTCCGAAATTATATTTTTACCCACCCTTAATATGCCGAACTTTAAGTCTGTGTGTAGTATATTCCGAATATTTTTATACAAAGCCTTTTGTTTTGAAAATTGAGTTGTCTGTCCGCTAGTTAAAGTAAAAAACATGCTAGATATTTTTTCTTATACAAGGCAGGCGTTTGACCAATTGTGCCAGATATGTTTATTTAATGAAATAGATTTATTTTATTTTTATTTTATTTAAAATATGATAGATACCTGAAAGGTCTATGGATAATATTTTTTATAATAGTTCGATATAATAATATAATAATAATAATAATGACACAAAGTCATTTGTTATATTTGGCTAAGTTTTAGCATTTTAGCCACTTCTATTTTGAAATTGTTTGGTGTATTGTGGTAGGTCGTTGTATAATTTTAATCCGTTATAAATTAGTCGCGATTATCCTTTTTTTATGCTTCTACAGGCCAATAGGCCCAGTTATAGAAGCGAAACACATCACAAAACACCCAGGCTTACACACACAGATTTATCGCGACCTCACCGGGAATTGAACCCGGAACCCTCGGTGTGGGAAGCCAGTGTCATGCCCACAGGGCTACGAGGGCCGTTTTCGCTTGAGTTATGCGGTAGTTTTGAGCCATTCAAGTGTTGTATTAATGATTTTCGTCTATTTTTAGAACCGTCATGTAAAATCGCCAACATGCCGCAAAATAACGTAACATTATGATAAAATCCCGCACTATATAGACATGTAATAATAATCTAATCTTATCTCCAGTGAACATTAATATGATGCTTTGATTTGTTTGATATATCAATATTTAAATTGTTTATAGATTAAATGGTTATAATACATATGAATTCATTAAATTCTGTATTTTTATAGAACATAAAAAAATGTTTATTGTCTGAAAAATGTACTCAAACCAACCATTGAAGAGACGAAACACTGAACACATGAATTGTTTTTTTTTTACGATCAGCTTTTAAAATTTTATTGATATTATCACGGAAATAAAAGTGTGCAGAACACTATTGGTTTTGAATGGCTCTACACACATGGATTATAAAACCACACAACATTTAAAAACTAAATTGTTTCCTACCTTGTTCCTATCTTAGGTAAAGTTTACTTTAATTAATTTACGCAGAGAAGACACTCGTCTCCAACTGCAAATTGAAAACTGGAATTGGCAGATGGCGTCACGTTCAGAGACATTAGACTATCAAGGTCGCGGCGTGTATTCGTAATTCTTAGGACCAGTTGTGATGTGACAGCACCTTGAAGTCCTCGCGGGAACCGCGCAAAAATAATATTTCCTAATCGAGTCATAATAATAATTAGTGATGCAACGACTACTAATACGAATATTCGTATTCACCGAATAGTAGATAGGTATTTACCTAATATTCGTATTCGCCGAACATCATCACGAATATTAAAAACAAAGTATTTATTACTGAACGCAACGCAAATTACGGTTTGGCTGTGCACCGTGTATCCAAACACACCTACGCAATCTATTGTCGGGGATTCCCCTAACATTGAATGAATGGATTTGTTAAGTTCTCAAGTTGTCAATTGTTACTTGTTTCACAGCACAACATGAGTTCTTTCATCTAGTTTCGTTGGGTTATTAATAAGGCAATGTGCTCATTTCATGTAGTTTTTGTTTTGTAATACGCATTTTTTTTTTATTAGAGACACTAACAAGATAATGGGTATATGATACTCTGATAATAAAACATTATAAGTGAAGACTATGCCCATTATCCCAATTACAAGTGTCTTCGGCGCGCTCTAGTAACATAACAGTATTTTTGTATTTAAGTATATTTTACATGTACATTTATGTATATTATATATTTTGTGTTTGAATGTAGTGCGATTAGTATTTAATAAATAATTGATTTAATGGATCTATAGGTTCAGGTCATCGTTTAGAAAATGGATGTTGTGTATGAGTGAGTTATTGTTCGTTCAATTTTATTTCCGTTGTTTGTAAAAGTGTTCAGTCTTATAAAATAATTTCAAATTAAAACTAATATCATGACCTCTTCTTAGTGTGAAAAAAGTGATATTTATTTTCGACCGCTGGAAACGTACAAACGGATATAAGAAATGTTGTGTTTTTTGAACAAAAATATGCCTGCGATAAATTTTAATTATTAAATCTCTTAGTAGAAAAAGAACAGTGGGGTATTATTTATTAGCTTGTTGAATTATTCGTATTCATATTCGTATTCGCCAAATAGTAGGCTTGATATTCATATTCGTATTCGTTGTATCACTAATAATAACAAACAATATTTGATCACTTTTTGTATACAGGGTTATTTGGAAAACATAAATAAACTCGCAGGACCATATTTCTGCCTTGATTATGAGTGGAAAATGTTCATCTGCGTTTTTATAAATTATAATATTAAAATCTGATGGAAGGTCACAGCGATTTATCGAAAACGGTACATAATATGCTTTATCACTATTAAACGATAAGATATCTGAATCGAACCAGTTTTTGACACCATAACAGAAAGATAGCAATTTGCCACCATCAATTTTCGCATCAGCTTTATCTATTGACAAGAAAATATTTGTGTGTATTTCATTGCGTTCCTCCCAGACGCTTTTCTTCAGTATCAGTGAATTCCCACCGCATTCCCAGAACCGTTTTATGATCGAAAGCTCCCATATCGGTCCTACTCACACGTCGCCAGGTTGACAATTTTTTTACTACAAGGTTTGTGTCGCAAAAGTCCATTCACTGTTCCTCCTCCAGAACTCAACACAATTTTCTTCAGAATCAGTAGAAATTTTCATTGATAGGATTTATGCATTAGGGGCCATTCAAGTATTACGTAAGCAGAATTTTATTAATTTTAGCCCCCCCCCCCCCTTGTCAGCAAAAGTAAGCAAAGCTCTTACTCCCCCTCCTATGCTTACGTAATCATTGGTATATATTTTTATGTGGTATTTATATTTTTTATACAAGTAGGGTTGCCATATTATGTGTTTAAATCAGTATCTACTAAATTTTACAAAAAAAAAGATAAAAAATAGATAAATATGAATAGCGCGTGCAGTAATTTCCTTACTTCGGTTCTTTCTAACGTATCTAACAATAAAACATCGCGTGAGAGAGAGTAAGCTATATCAATTATTTTGGGAAATCCGTGAACATACTTTTCGCTTTCGACGTAGGGTTGCCATATGTGTTCAAATCAGAATCTACTAAATTTTGCTGAAAAATCAGAAAAAGTAAATAAATATTTCTGACGTCATCATCATCCAGACCCCCCCCCCATGTCATCAAAAATAGGCAAAGCTAAGCCCCCCCACTCCCCTTTGCTGTTTGCGTAATAATTATAAATGTTGCGTATTGCGGAAAAAGAAGAACAGCGTGGCTGGAAAATACCTGAGGCAGTGGCTTGGCCAGGTAAAAAAAATTATTGTTCCTATTGTTGACTACACTGCTAGGTCACTCTTTCTCCTAAATAATTATCTATTGTTTTTGTTTCAACACGGGACGCATGATCATCTTACATTTTGTGACATTATTATATAATCACATTTCAGGAATGGTGCAATTAATTAATACTTGCTTGCTCGCTGCTAGGCCCAGTGGGCGGCTTTATATGGGGTTTCTCAGAGCTACTAGCAAAAACATTGCAGGTGGATTCCTGCCTTGTTAAAATGTTCAAGCAACCATAACCTAATATAATAGTTATGGAGATATGTAATATCAGACTTTGTATTTTTTATTAAATATTTCTGAATTATTTTTTGCAAAAAGATAACTATCATTACATCATTATAAAGATAGTGAAAAATTCATTCGCTTATATATATGTATATATACAACTCAAATAAAACGATAAAAACAAGTAAAAAAAAATTTGTTCAATTTTTATAAGTTTTTTATAATATTCTTCAACTTGTATTAAATTGAATGAATTTTTCATTAACAATATAAGTTACTATAATAATAGTTCAACTTTTTGTCAAAAGTAAGTCAGAAATATTGAAAAAAATCTAAACATGGATATTGCATATCTCCATAACTATTGATATTAGGTCATGGTTGCTTGAACATTTTCTAATTATGACCAAGGCAGGAATCCACCTGAAAAATTTTTGCTACTAGCTATGAGACACCAATGTCTTCAAAATCAATTTGATTAGTTTTATTAGCCAAGTAATCATATTCCATCTTCAGGTTTGTGTTTTCTGCGGTATTATGCCGTGTCATTACGACTGTCATTACGACGTTTCGGATCCCATTGCAGGGTCCATCATCAGAGCTGATGTGTTGTTGTGAGTGTTGGTGTTGTGGTTGGAAAGGTCGTAATAACACGGCATAATACTCCAGAAAACACAAACCTGAAGATTCTGAGTGGCCGTGAAAACCTAAGAACATTCTCAATCATATTCCAATTCTTCGCCCTGTATTCTTGTCATATACAAAATGACGTTTTTGCTTCTAAATCCTTCATATCAAGTATTTCTTCTTTCTGCTTTCATTCTTTGCCAAATATTTAGTCTCTAATGCTCCTATTCAGTCCCGTGTAGCGTTTTCTAAATAGAATGGCACTGAGTATATTGTAGCGTGACTTTTACGTAAACATCAATTTAAACAAAATATCTCTTAATATTTCTATCAAAAATATTGTCAAATTAATCAGATTTTAATATATCATAATATTCTGTTACAGAACAATTTAATATCGATTGTCTTTCCAAAATATGTGTTTACGTAAATGTCATTGTACTCACAGCGCGTAATTTTTGGGATTATTCTTTCTTTAAATTTTACGCTTCAACAGGCCAAGATGCCTAATTACGGAAGCGAAACACATTACAAAACACCCAGACTTTAGTAAATCACACAGATTAATTATGGCCTAACCGGGAATCGAACACGGAACCCTCGGTGTGAGAAGCCAATGTCATGCCCACTGGGCTACAGGACCGCCTACTGGCCATGCGTTTGCTGTTCTTCCGTAATATAAAGTCTGCAACTTGATTCAGACTGATTCAGAAATAAAACTTTTTATTTTTATTCATAAAAATATTAATGCAGCTTCACTAAAGGTACTGATACACATGCTTATTAGTGGCACGTGAGCATGCGCAGTATTGATCTTCTTTAGCCCTTGCTTATTAGTGGCATGTGTGTAAGCACACTAGTAATAAGCATGCTCATTAGTGGCATGCTCAAAAATGTTAATGTCATTCACCATAAGAAGGGGTATCTTTTGAGCATGTGTGAACAGGCTTGCTTATTATGAGCATGCTTTTGTTATTCGCGGCTAGTATCGATTATCAATATATCAATGCGATCTTCTCATTCCGCGACTTATTATAGGAATCACGAATGTCTGGAATACACGGTCACCGCTATGTAAAAATAATATAGCAAGAAATAATGTTTTTGAAACTTTATTAAAAGACATGAATGATTCAAATCATACAATAAAAATTATAAAAAATAAAATCAAAAATATTTTTATTTATTGGTTCACTTGAATTTTCTATTTCAGTTTGCAGTTTGAGAATGCTAATGAGCATTCCAGTAATAAGCATGTGTATTTGTACTTTAAAACAATAAATATATAGTAGGCGCATTGCTAAAGCTACTTGCTGGAAATTATATACATATATTATTATATACATGTATATAGCGACATTTTTGTATGAATTTTACCCTTTGACGATGATCCAAACTCGATTGAAGAACTCAACAATTAATATAATCAAAATTTTTTATCTCAATATCTCATGTTACCTTGTTGTTTTAAGGTCATGATTTAATTACACATACATATATATCCAGGGGAAGCAAATATAAGAGACGAGAAATGTCATAAAACGAAATTTTTTTTATAAAACTTTAAAATAATAATATTATTTGGTCCCATTTCACAACAAAACTTCACATTCACACTGACAGTTTTCACATTTTGATATGTAAACATCTTTGCTCTCAGTTTGGAGAAAATTGAGCGTCAGGCGTAAGTCTCAATCCAGACTAGAGTTAAATTATTTTATTGGGGTAAAATGTAACCCCAGCCAAATTTGCCTTTTAATGAAGTACAATGGTGTTAAAATGTTCAATAATATCTTTAATTACATTTTTTATACGATGCGAACACGATCATATTCGATTTTTCGTCATTTTATAAGAAACCGTAGTATTTTGGTATCTCATGACTCAAAGTAAGCGTATTGTGTAGAATATTGACGATTGTCTATGGAAAAACATTTTTTTTTCTACTTTTAACTGTCTTATTTTACACATTATTTTATTTTCTTCGGGTTATTTATGAGGATTACAAGGAATACCAGTTCAATATCATTAATAATTATTAAATTGTTTCACAAATAAGATTTTTGGGGTTAAGTTATGCCCCTTTTTGGAACGGGAATGTTAAATTTTTTAATGCTCTTAATATATACAAAAAAAAAATTTCGTAGACGTTTTTTTTGGTCAAAAGATTATTCTATAAAAAAAGTCTAATTTCCCTATTGATGAGAGCTCACACGTTTGCACATCGATCGCCGCGAGCCGCACAATTTGTTATCAGTTTCTCTTTTGTTTCCCCACTTTGGGCTGTTCCTTTTTGGTTTTGGAGCCGCAGCACTTCCTGCACAGGAGCAGCGCGGCCAGCAGCAGGAGCAGCGGCGGCAGCAGCAGCACGAGCCCGACGTCGATGAGGAGAGACGCCACCACGCCCACGTCAGGCGGGGAGAGGTGGGGCGCGCCGCCGGTGCGGACGACGTGCTCGGCGTAGAAGGTGACCAGCTCTTTCGGCTGCATCGCTCGGTCGTGGAATGTGCTGTGGATCCTCTTGGCAACCTGCGTATATCTGGAAAATAACAATTAATGATGAGGTTGTTTATGATAACCAATCCTTCATGGCCTTATCAAGGGGAGGTTCGGTAGAATGCTATGCTGGGCTATGTGAGGGGAGGGGGGGGAGGGGTCAGGGTCATGCTACGTAATTCTTTATTTTATTTTATTTGGCTCAATTGAAACGGTACACAATGTGTGATAGATAAATAGATAAATCATCAAAAAATCATCTTTATTTATGTATTTTTTTTATAATTATGATATATTTTTCTTCTTATTAATGATGAAAATGTCTTGTTCATTTTATGCCCAATAATTTAAAAATAGTTTTGGCAAGAGAAAACAGCAGAAAATGTCTTCTGGAATTAATAGGAAAAAACTACGTTCTACTGGGGGGGAGGGTGTCAAAGCTAAAGCCATGTTTGGGCTACATAGGGGGAAGGAAGGGTTAAAAGGAATTCAAAACTACTTAGTTTATGGTCGCCCCCTAATGTCATTCAATATCAATATTATCCCTGTTATAATTGTGTGATCCATGTAACAGAGTATCACTATAAGATAGGATTAAAAGTTCATTTCATTCGTTCGTTTGTGGTAGCCTGGGCCACGGACATAAATAGTATGCTGGAGGCTGCTCCAATACTGCATATTGCGTCTTTAGGCGGCACATTCACTGCGATTGCATATTTCGGTATTTTTTATGAAAATGTGGGTTTTTATTATTCATTTATATCAGTATACGATAGACTGAATTTTTTTAGAGCAATAATTTAGGTAAAACCTTTGTTCTTATACAAAAGTAATAAACTGAACAATAATTAAATAAATATTAATAAATATTAATCGACAGGTCGCGGCCAAAAAAATCGTTTTTAGTGTCCTAGGCGGCGTAAAGTAAATTAATAAATATTCAATATTAATAAAGTTATAATGTTATGAATTTGCAAGAAAGTTTTACGGTTTTTATTTATATAAAGAGATGATTATAAACAATATATTCTATTTATTCCCGTATTTTGAGACTTTACTCACTAAATGAAAGTTAATTTTTTAAAAACAAAAAATAAAAACAACTTAATTATTATTTAAAAATAAAAATTTCAAAGTATGAAATGTGCCAATAAATGACGTAATTATCAAACACAATGCCGTTGGCTCCGCCTAGGACAATAAAAACGATTTTTTTCGATTAATGCTTATATTTTCTTAATTATTGTAAATAATGTTCAGTTTATTACTTTTATATAAGAACAAAGTTATTGTCCTAAAAATTGCAGTCTAGAATATACATTCTGATATAAATCTCGACTCGAATAAATGTCGACAGTCTGGAGAAAGTAAAGTTCACACTTAAAGAGGCAATACTGCTTCGTTACTGACTTCAGCTGTTAATATGTAATGGTGGGTAATATATATTTTTCGTACACATTGCCGCTTTGTACTTTATATTTATAATTTCTGTACACATGTTTTTGGTGCTATTCCTGGTACTTTTAATAATTTGCTACTTGTAATTTATATTGTTTAATGTATGTTCTTTTAATTTTATGATATATTTTTTTATGTAAAAGCCTATACGCATTGCTGCTCGTTACCTACTCTACATTTTTAATTTTTATACTCATGATTTGGTGCTATTCCTGAAACTTTTAATGTATGTGCTTTTTGAAATTTATTTTATACTCTTTATGTAAAAGCCTAATGGGCGTAAACAAATAAATAAATAAATAAATAAATAAATAAATGAATAATAAAAATGTCGAAAGATGCATTTGCAGTGAATGTCCAGCCTTAAAATGCGGGGCGAGCGAGGTGTTACTCACTTTGGGTTGTTGAGCATTTCGCCGAGAGCCCAGGTGAGGGACGCCTCCGTGACGTTGTTGTAGTCCAGCAGCAGGCCGTTGCCCCTGGCCTGGGTGGCCTTGGCGTTGAGGTACTGGTCCCCGAAGATGGGGATGGCCAGCAGCGGCACGCCGGCTCCGGCGGCCTCCGTGCAGCTCAGCAGGCCGCCGTGGGAGATGAACAGCTTCACGTTCGGGTGAGCTGATTAAGCGAAAATTAATACAACTTAACCGAGAGAGTAAACAGTAACAGCTGAATAAAGATCTTTTGACGCAGACAAAATAAAAAAATGTAATTTTCAAACAATTACAGCAACAAGGTGTAACAGAGCTAGTCCACAATACTTTAAAGATTCCTGTTTAAATTATGAGTCAAAAGTGTTCAAGCAACAACGCCGTAATATTAATAGTTCTGGAGATAAGCGAGTTGACAAAATAAGTTAATACCTAATCAGTACTTAATCATTATTTGTATTTCAACCTTATCCATATAAAAATTCTATATTTTAATGTATCTAGTCTGATTAATATTTCTGAAAAATAAATATTTTTCATACCTAAAATGGAAGTTTGTGGCATCCAGCTCCTGATGATGACATTGGCTGGCTTGCCAGGGAGATCCTTTTCAAATTTCCACAGGACTGTCTGCTTCAATTTGGCCAGAGACTTCATGATGTCCTTTCGAACTTCATCTGGAAGGGTGGCACTCTTGAGGTTGCTGCCCATGCTGAAGAAGACGACTCCGTTCTTGGCATTGTCGAGAATTTTTTGGAGGTCCTTTTAAACAATATTATTTTTGACAGTTAAAACTATAGTCGAGGGACAGAAAATTTATTTCGTTTTCGCAGAGTGCATACTTGAAGTGAAGACATTGGATACTATTGTATTGATCTGATTCTACAAGTTTTGTATGATGTTTAGTTGTTTTTTGAGCTGTCTGTTTATCTCAGTTTGGTAGTTTATTCCATAACTTTAAAGTTAGTTTTATGGACGCAATTTATTTCAACTAATCTATTTGCATTGAATTGTGATGCTGAGCAAATTGACTATCATTTGTAGCAAATGGAATGCAGAAGTCAGTTATATATTGAGGGAGCATGTTGTTAATGGCCTTGTTTATCGTGAGGCACAACTTGTATTCAATCCTCTTTAGACACTTAAGTCAGCAAATGTTTTGAAGATGGTGAGTTTTATTTCCACAATGTTGGATTTGCAGCCATCAAATTTTGTATATATATATATATATACGAGTACAAATATTCACTAAGGGTTTTTCTAACACACTAAAAACGAATTTACTATTAATAGTTGACTTTCTCGAACATGAATAGTTACCTGTGGCAGTGGCTTGATTTCACCAATGTGGTATCCTCCAATTTCAATAGCATTAGGCAGCAGCGGCCTAGCTACTCCGATGGAGGGATGACTGTTGATGAAGACCAGCGCCACCTTTTTCTTCATCGTTTCATAGTCTACCCTGGCTGCTTCTTCAGGGAAGTACTTCTTGTAGAAGGCAGTCTGCGTTGGAGTGTAAAGGAATCTAAGAAAGTAATGAATGATTTTAATCAGGTTTTCCGGAGTTTTCATTATCTTTTGAACATAACCTACGTATCTGGGCTTAATGGAGGTGCATGGCCCTGTTTTCTTACCGGAAACCTTTCCGGTATTGACCAGGAAAACGAAGGCGATTCGCAACAAATGATAAAACGAACATTTTGTCTGTACCTTCTGTGTGTAGTTCTTTGGGATATACTGCCGTGTATATCTGATCTCTCTGGCCGATGTTTCCGACCCCATTGCAGGGTCCATTATGATGAGTATGTGCTGATGTTAAAGTACAGTATTGGCTTGCAATACCGTACCGAAATCAGGGTGTGTGCTAGTTTGCGTTACACGCCCTGATTTCGACACATTTGACGCACTTTGATTTCTAATGATCTAAATTTGACCTTTGAGTTTATCTTCAGATCAACGTATATCATTACTTGAATACGAGTAAGTAGGTATATATCTGTGGGTTGGTCATTTAAAATGTGACTTGTTTAGAATTGTGGGTATAGACACCAACACAACGAAACGATGTGCCTCGTACGCACGGCTTACACATACTAATTCGATTGTCTTTCTTAAATGAAAAGACCTATGTTTAAAACTGTGAATACTATCAAATACCAATATACGAGTATATTTTATTAATTGAACTCCTATAAATCCTCTACCCAACCGTGATCGCGTCTTATCGGAAGGTGCGACGCATCCCATGCCAGAAAATACTATTTATACATAATAATACTATAACAGAGAAAATACGATATGACATTTAATCACAAAATTAAAAGCGTTTCACAATTACGGTTAACCGCAATACTTGAGGCTGCCAAAAGGAGTAGGTAGGTACGTTAAGTTATTTGGTCACTCCAGGTTTTGTTCTAGCCTCGACCTACTTAAGCACTTGTTATCGTCTTTGTATAGTTTTCTGGGATATTCTGCCGTGTATATGTGACCTCTCTGGCCGACGTTTCGAATCTCATGGCAATCAGAGTACCGGGTTACAAATGGACCCCTTGCTCTCACATCATAGTGAAGGGGTTTCTTTACTTCACCTTTAGAAAAAAAAATATGGGGGGGGGGTGTTTCTGCAAGAGTGGCGCAGGATTACTGCGGAGGTGGCGCAGGGGGGGGTGGGGTTCGGGGGGAGGGCCCCCCAGGAGGATCATCTTGGGTCTCCTGAATCGTCGTGGGATGGTCTCGTCGTAGCGCGACAGAATGTTTATGGTGGGGTTGTGGTGTGAAGTGATGCCTGCATAAAAACGCTTGGCCATGTCTCTGATATAGTCTTGTAGAGGCGGGATGCCTGAGTCATGATGTAGTTGTGTGATCCTGATCCAACGCGGCGCATTCAGTGCTAACCGAATGGATGAAGTGTAGGTTAGGTATTGCCTTGCAATACCGTACCGAAATCGGTTAAGTACTGGATTGCAGTAGCGTGTTGAAAGCAGGGTATGTATGTCTTGATGTAGTGTGTTGCTTCCTTGTCGGAGACAGGTGTTGTCGACAATTTTTGTCGCGTTATGTCACTGTTTTATCTACTTTTAGATGTCGGACTGTGCGGAGTCGTCGATTTAATTGATGCTGCAGTGTCGGAAATCACGAGGTTTTTAACATAAGACCGTCATCCCTATTAATATTTACCGGGTGCTTATATATTTCGATTGCCTCTTTAATCAGGCGCGTGTGGTGACTCTTGGGCTTTCTTAAGATTTTTGGCTCAAATGAAAACTGGTGCTCAGCCAATGCCGATTTTTCTGCATGATCGAGTTTGCATGCTCTTTTATGCTCGTCAACCCTCTTTGAAATCATGCGTGCTGTTTGTCCCACATACACTTTGTCGCAATCTTGTATATATAAGATATCCCAGAAAATTACACACAGAAGATTCTGAACTGCCTTGAAAACTTGAGAACATTTTTAACTTGTTATCGTGTTTGGAATCGTATTAAAGCTCACCTCCCCACCAGCTCCTGAGCGATGCCCATGCCGGTGTTGGCCACTCTCTCCAGGAGGTTCATGTTGCCGGTGAAGCTGGTGAACACGTTGGGGACGGTGGCCGGCGACGTGGGGTTGCCTGTCATCCCGGCCACCCAGTGCATCAGGGAAACAGACGATATGAGGATAACTGGACAGTTATACTTTACTCCGAAACTGAAACATATTTTATATATTAATTTTTTTATTTATGCATATTTCATATTAATTTATTGTTTCATGTTTCTTCGGTTTGAGAAGACATGTCGCATCCCGAACGCTGTTAATAAAAACAAAAGTTATCATTTATAATACACTATTACGTCCTGTATTAACGTATGGCTGTGAATGCTGGGTATAGAGTAAAAAGGATGAAATGTCTCTTCTTGTATTTGAAAGAAACATATTCGGTCCAGTACAGATAAACGGAGTTTGGAGAATACGAGACAATGATGAGGTCTACAATATTTACAATGAGCTTAACATAATACAATTTATCAAAATAGGGAAGCTGCGATGACCAGGGCACGTAGAAAGAATGAGTGAAGAGAGAATGCCAAAAAAGATTCTCCACACAAAGCCCCAAGACCCTAACACCGATGGCTGGATGGAGTGCAGCAAGACGGGAAAACTATAAGCATCAGAGATTGGAGGAGTATATTTCAGGATAGAGGAAGATGGAGAGGGATATTGGAGGAGGCCGTGGTCAACACTGGGCTGTGGAGCCATTGATGACGATGATGATGATATTTCATATTAAATTATATTAGCTGTAACCCTTCGAAAATGACGGTACTTTTACATGTCGCTTCCAAAAGAATAAGTATTTGTTTATTTATGAAAAAAAGAAACAAAAGAAGAAAAAAAGTTTTTATAAAATAAGTCACGGACATTACAGGAAGTTACGGGCAGACAGAAAACGAAATTTTTATTATTGGGATACATTTTATTAGATTTTATTTTTGCTTTACTTCCCATAATCGCCATCAACTTACATGACAAAATTTAGAATTAATTCCCTTTAATAAAATAAGTAAATATTGATTATTTACAAGGACTCACCCAATTAAAGCCTCGTTCAAAAAGTACTCCACGATGACCAGGTCAAACTTCTCCGACTTGTCGTTTAAGAGTTTCTGGACGTTCTCGCTCTTGAGGGCCCCTTCGACCATCTCAGGAATCCAAGTGTTCAGATGGATTACCATCGCCAGTTGCGATGTCTTGCTCAAGTCAAAATTCATTTTTGAATCATCTGAAAAAAATGTGCAAAATATGAAATTCTCGAAGTTCGTGAGATTGCGAATCGGCCGTGTTCTGAAATAAGCGATATTTCTATTTCTGCATCTTGACAGTTATTATATACCATTGTGATGCCGCCAATTTTAACGTTTTAAGTTTGACAGTTTTGAAATGAATGAATTCAATCCATCAGAAAGCTCTAAAACGTCAAAAAAACGTTACGTTATGAATAATGAGCTCTCGAATTTATTGATTTCAAACCTGTCAAACTTAAACATCAAAATTGGCGGCATACAATAACTGTCAAGATACAGAATTAGCAAAATTACTATTTATCATTACCGGATGAGTACGTCCTTTATATGAAGTGATTAGATGCAAAAGCGCTACTATCCACTATCCAGTAGGCGAAACTTAAATAAACGTATAAATAAGGCGGCTTCCATAAATGTCCGTAATTTCGTATTACGTCCGTAACTAATTTTTTCTTTTTTTATATAAATGAATAAAAACCTGTTCCTTAGAAACCGACATGTAAAAGTGCCGTCATTTTTAACGGGTTATCATCATATTTAAAATATTCATAATATATCAATATTTTGTACTCCAATGTCATTCTAGGACCTTCTATTTGGGTCAATAATGACCTGTAGATTGTCTGTTTGTTAAAATAAACTACTTATTCATTGTAATCAAACATTATTTTTAGATTGATACGATTCTCAGATAAAGAAAGATCTCTCAGTATAAGTGAAAGTTAACTCTACTTTACCTTGGAAAGCTGGCACCTGAATCTCCCTGTACTGTGGTTTCTCCGAGGGATAGCAGTTGATGAACGTAATCTGGAAATATACAATAAAATATTATAAAATGTCACAAGTGAAATCATAACTCTCGAAATTTAACATCTATTAAAGGAATATTATTTTTTTACAGGCAGATTATTATCAATAGATCGTTCAATCTAGTTCGAACGAACTAGATTGAAGGAAATTTGGAACTCAATCTCTAGTTCAGCATTAGGTTACCACTTCGTTAAGAAACGTTTTTTCGCGAATAGGCATGATGACAAATTTTAAAATAACCTTCCGTAATGTAGATACACGTCTACTATTACCGAAAATAATATTATTTCAGTAATAAACTAAATTTTTACGCTAATAATTGAATTTTCATCTACCTATTTTTAATATCGCACAAAAACGCCTGCCGCTGTCTATGACAACAGTTCAAAGACGCGGTGATGGTTACTTAGGGGTGAGCCATTCGCTCTGACCGTTGTTTCAGTTAAAATAGCCGAATGCAGAATTTTATACTTTTATTTTATTTAAAATATTATTAATCTAAATGTGGATAATGTTTTAGAATCCTTTCAAAATATTTTCTTCTCTAAAATCATTTATTTTTTAATTCTTTAATACTGCCGTCGTGCCTATAACTAATCACTTCGTAGGTTATGCTGGTAATACTGATATTTTTATAAATGTGATACACAATACTGCTATTTTTATAAATGCGATACAGAATTCAAGAAAGCTGTGTTAAAAAGTGCTCATCATTGCTGAATTTCGCTCGCATTGCCAGACGTGTTAAAAATAAATATCTTACACGATTAGTATTTGTAATAAATAGTATTTTTTTTTAATGTTACAATGTCAATTCGTTTCTAATTCCAGAATCATCACAATCGAATCCCGAATTCTAATTTTGACTCAGAATTGGATTCACTCAATTGAAACTATTTTTTAGGCATTTCACTGTGTCGATTTACAATGCATGATTACTGCTGGCTTGATAATATAAGTGTTTTTTTATGATTAAATATACCTCGATGTTGTTTTATGATTATTTATCAAACCAATATTAATTCAGCACGGTGAGAAATATTTTTTGAGCGCAATCGTTATTCACGAGTCAATTAGCTAAATTAGATTATAATCGGAGCTCCTTTGCTTACTTACCCACCTATGTACTATGTACTTACGTCACACGTTTTGCAGATAAAATGTCAATTTTTATGAATATCGTTAGTTCTTTTGGATGTTTAAAAAAATAGACACAATTTGCAAACTGATAACTTGATAACTCATTAAATCTTGTAATTTTACAGTGATTGCAAAAAATGTCGTCACAAAATATATAGCTTTGATATCGGGTCCATCATTTTGAAATAAAATTTTTGTGTAGACAAATAAAATTTGTGTAGTCTGTATCTGCATAATATCAATTGTCGAGTCAAATTTCTTTTTTAAAATTAATTATGACAATTTGAATTTAAGTTACCCCTCTCCATGCAAAATTTTGCATGCAATTGAAATATTGAAATGTATTGAAAAATTTTATTGAAATGTTCATAATTTTTTTTTAAACTAAATTAACAAAAAGATGGTTCGAGAAACGACAGACAAAGGTATTTTAAAGATTAAAAAATTTATCTTCAAATATATTTTAAACTCTTCGAGTTATCACGCAGACAGCGAGGCATCATTTTTCAACAGGACCTTAAAAATGGGCATAATATAAGCTATAATTTTAATTAAACCTGTTGCTTGTTAATTTTTTAAATATTAAATGTCCATTAATTAAATGCCATTTTTATTTTATTTTATTCTTTACTTTGTGTATCCAAAAAAATCCTAAAATACGTTAATTTTTTACGCACTCAGCTAGGTGTAATCCCTTAAATTGAATTCTAAAGAATTGTTTTCTTCATAGAACTTATTACAAAATATGAAGTAATTAAGTCATTGAAAACAGAAGTGAGAAACGGCGTGTATAAATATATATTTTTGACATATATAGATATATTTACTACCTATGATTAAAGCACAGCCATGGTAAAAATGAGGGCCCAAGGAACCTGATAATTTAGGTCTACACGGAGAGCGAAATTAAATAAATTTGTTATCGACTACCTAAATTGCATTCCACGCAGTCATGAGAAGTCTCATTGTTTTAGGATCAAAAAGAAGAGTTTTTTGACGGAAGTCTAAATATGCTGTTTTTTTTAAATAAAATAAATTTTATTGTGAAAATCTCAGAACATACCGTATGAATCCCTAATCCCGGGATACGAATATAAATAAAAAGACCATGCGTTTGTGGTTATCTTCTATGTATTTAAATACTTTTATTTCGACCGACCTTGATCTATTCCCAGTGCTAACTGTTAACTGCCCGCTGGCCAATGGAAGTGAGAGACCGAGAGCGAGAGCTTGTGCTTTCCTCTTTTATAGCCGCGCCACATGTGTTTATTTATTCGTCACTTTTTAGAAAAAAAAATTTTTTTTGGATGATAAACCGCCAGATCAGAATGCACACATTTAAATTGTATAATAATATTTTAATTAATCGTATAAATCTAATCACACGGCGTGCTGCTACACTATTACTAGTATTTGCATTTCCCATGGGGATACTATATCTAGATTAATTTTTATTAAAATCCCCGATGTAATTCAGGGGAATCCCTGATTAAATCTTATGAGAATCAGAGATTTGCGAAGTATCATAAATAAATGTTCGGTTCATAAAAAATAATGAATCGATGCCTCCAGATAGTGTCACCCGTTAGGGCCGGTTGAGGTTAAGTAGTTGGAGTAATAGGGTTTTGATTGGATTTGATTTTGAACGCAAAATTCTACGCTTTTTTCTTAACTTTTACTTTAATTCCTGATTAAACAACAGGCCCATAATAGGTAAATTTAACTTTTTTTGTAATAGATTATTCTTTAATTTTGGTCTACGAAAAAAAATTGTATATGTAATAAAGTCGTGTTTTCAAAGATTTTTACTATAAAAATTATGAATGATAACATTACCCCACATAATCCATACTGGTTCACAGAATATAATAAGTATTTATAAAGCTATTTCATATATTTTCTTCGGTATTTGTAATATGTGAAATTTCCCTATTGCCGTCCTAGGAAGTATTTTAAATACTATACAAATAAACGGTATACACAATTACACAGTGCTTAGCCTACAGGAGCGACTCTTACCTCGTGCCCGCTTTTGTGAAGAATATCGGCGATACCTTTGCCGAGGCTGTGGTGGCTCTTGGAGGGCATCTGCACCATGATCAGGATCTTGTAGGACAGGACACAGCTTGTAGTGGCTAGCACTAAGAAGGCGAAAAGTAATTCCCGCGCCAACGCCATCTTGATTTACGTAGCTTTATTTAACTGAAAACATGATAAACAAATAAGTACATTTAGTTTTGAGAGTTATATCCCACTGAGCTATTAGGATAAATACAAAAATCTTACTCCACTCTTAGTAATTTCTCTGGAATCAATGAATCCTGTATATTGAAAATAAGTTTTAAAAAACGATTGTCACCTCAGTTTTCCTTTTATATGTATACGTGTATAAATAAATATTTAACTTTTAAATATGGATATTTCTGTGTTCGCTACCAAAACGTGGACATTACTGCGCTTGCTATTTAGATAATTGGATAATACTGTCTTTGTCAAAGATTTATGTTCATTAAGAACCAAAAATATATATTCATTAACCAAAAATCTTTTTAAGAAAAAGATTTTTGGTTCTTAGCTTAGGCTCTATATAAATTGCATAATATCTAAATAGCCAATTAATTATAATAGTATAAATTGACAACATAGCTACTAACGGATCATTCAATCATGGTATGCTAAGGGTTAAATCTGCGCATAAAATATTATACAATGGAATGAAAGCTTCAGTGCGTAACATTGTACCGTTCTTTTAATTTCTTTTGCGAGTATCGAGAATGGTATCTAGACAAGTCTCATCCGTATATTAGATGTTAGTGATGGTCAAAACCGTTATTTTAACCGCATACACGATAACCGTTATTTGATACCGATTGTATCCATGACTGGTGACTATCTTTTCGCAATTCGAAGGCAACCATTGGTAGGTAAATCTCAGTTACCAATTATCGATACAATTAGATATAAATCTCAAATAAAGGTTATTTTGTAACCGGTTCTGACCATCAGACGTTAAAAAAATGACAAACATTTCAGAAACAAGACACAAGTGCGTATATAAAAATTGCTGAAAATTTTTGATTCTATAGATTTAATGTTAGTTAAATATTCATAATTAAATATGAAGACAGGTTTTTTTCCACTAGTGATTATGAAATCACAAGGCTGAATAATTAATCTTACAAATCACACTTATTTTAAATTACTTTTCTCGCATATACACTATTTAAAATACAATCAATCAAAGACATGAATCTTCAAAATTTAGCCAAATACCATGTTTTACGGCATTTTATATTAAGAACTTAAAGTTATTTACTTTATTAAGGAGCATATTTTATAGGTTTTATTAATCTCGCCTATCTATGAGAAATTCTGACAATCTTGAAACTTTAGTAGTAAAATATATAATTGTAATTAAACCCAGAAGAGATAAAAAAGGTTATGTTTTTCACCCAATTTAATGATTATTAATTATTTTTTAATTTTTAATCGCTATTTTTTCAAACTCTTATTATTAATTTTCATAATTTTTTTTTTAAAATGTTTCCATTCTAAGTGCGCTAAAAACGTAGATTTAGACAAAAATAGAAGTTTCAAATTGGGAAACTAAGTAGGTAATATAAAATTGTGTACCTCATTTTACATTGTAACCTTCGTCTAAAAATGTACTCTTGAGTCGCAAATAGCTAGATAACAAAAATCCTTCATCAATAACAGCAAAATAACTGTGTGACAACTTTATTTATTTTCATAAAAAGAAAACACTTTGTATAAAATCATTATTTATTGAATTATCACGAAGTTTTGAGGCCAATTAAATATTATCATTAACTAAATATTTTTTTCAAATAGTAACCTACCTATTAAATTTGTTTTCACATTAGTTCTTATTTAGTCATTTAACTCCTGGACATTTATTTTTTGTTTTTCTTAATTTTTATACTACCAATCTAAATTTATAATATGCATTTGTGTCTTAATGAAGGGATCATTGGCCCCGAAACATTTTGATAATTCAATAAATAATGCTTCTATATAAAGTGTTTTCTTTTTATTAATGTAAATAAAAATTCAATGCACTTTGAACTCTTGTAATCACAAAAAAAAGAAAAGTACTCATAAACTCATTTAAAATCAGACAGATCTTCAATATTTATCGCAAGTATCACATCACTTTTTCGTACGTATGATGGGCACCATCGGATTGCATAATTATATTAGCTATCTTACTGACTTAACAAACCTATCTCCTGTGTGCAGTTTTAAGGGATATTCTGCACCTCTCTGGTCGACGTTTGGATCTCGTTGCAGGGTCTATCATCAGGGCTGATGTATTGACGCATGATGGATCCTGCAATGGGATCCGAAACGTCGGCCAGAGAGGTCAGATAGTACGGCAGAATATCCCAGAAAACTGCACACAGAAGACTCTGAACGGCCGTGAAAACCTGAGAACATTTTTAACAAACTTAATTTAAAAAAAAGTAATTTAAGATCAATTTTGAACGCTTGTTTCTGTAGTCACAATCGTAGTCCGCCTTTTTATTTCTCCGAAATGTAGATTTAAATTGATTTTTAGTTAGTTTTAAACTTAACCAAACTTGCGATATGAATACTATTAAAAAATACACATGCCTTGTTGCGAGCCAGAATTACGTAATCCAATCCAAATGAGCGTTATTGTTATTACCGCTAGTCCTTCAACTTGATCGGTGATTCGCGGAAATATTACCGAACAGTGGAACGCGACCGCTGGAGACCAGCTCCAGCTCCAAACTGTCGGTCGGCGGTGTCGATTGGGCGTGGGCTGTGGCTTTGTTTGGGTACCTAGAACACATCGCTCACCATTCAGCACACACGAACAAATCATCGTCAGAAAGGTTTGATGTTTGGTTGACGCCGAAACGAGATAGAAGCTGACGTTTGCGCCGTGACCACGCGTTAGGAATGCGCGGGAATCATATTTAAATATATGTTGTGTTAACACTCTCATTTCTGAACGGGGTGATAACATAACCCCGAAAATATTATTTTTAAAAGTATTTTATAAATATTGAAACGAGGTGGTTCGTTTCAAGTTATGTGTGCAAGTGACTGAGGAGTGAAAATAACGTAGAAAGCTTCTTGTTTTCGCAACAATTTATTTACAGTCAAAAATAAGAGGAAAACACAGAAATACAAGCAGTAGAAATATAAAAGAGCACTTCTGGATCTCATTTCACAGATTCGGCGGAGGCTCTGTGAAGTGAGACGGAAAAAACTCGATAGCAAGAGCGATGGCGGAAAGACTTGTCGGAGATAAGCACTCGACGAGGCTCGAGCTTCACGTAAGCTCGCCTTGGTATGGCCCGGCAGGAGAACACTCGACTGCGGCGGCGATATCGTTTCCTAGGTCCGCCAAAAATCTCTCCCGAACACCTCCTAGTAAGGCGAGGATGTTGCAGCCTTCCGAACAGTGTATCTTTGCTGGAAGTATAAGCGCACGGCTTTTATACCTTTTCGGCAGCGGTGGGGATGCATTAGCGAACAACCATTTATTTGCTGTTGCTAGGCGGAGTCCCCGGCAGTAAAATTCGCCGAATATGTGCCGCTTTGGGAAGCTTGATAATTTCGCAGTCGTGCGGCCGGGTTTAATGGCTCCCAAGAAATAGCCACAGGTACGGGATTTTCATTTACTCCCAGGTGGACATATCAATATCAATGATATTGTTTGTAATCCTCAGAAATATCGCAAGGAACACAGCACACAAAGAAAATAAAATGATAATCGGCCGTATTTTGAAATAAGCAATATTGCTATTTCTGTATCTTTACAGTTATGGTATAATATTGTGATGCCGCCAATTTTGACGTTTTGAATTCGATAGGTTTGAAATTGATGAATTCAGATATGAATCAGAAAGCTCCAAAACGTAAACAAATGTTAAGTTAGTCATAATGAGATTACAAATTTATAAAATAACTGTCAAGATAGAGGAAACAGCAATATTGCTTATTTCAGAAATGGCCGAATGTGTAGTCAAATAGTCAAAAGTAGAGAAAAAATGTTTCTACATAGTTAATTGGGAATATTCTATAAGGTAACGGTTACGTCATTCTGATCGCACGGTTTCCGTCGGCTGAACGCTTGTGAGTGATGAGACATCAACATACTACGGTATCTTATAAAATGACGACAAATTTATCAGAATCTTTTTGGCATCGTTTAAGAAATGTATTTAATTATATTATAGATCATTTCCAAACTATTATACTTAAACTTATACAAGCACAGTAAAGGTTTGATAAAAATGAATCTTACGGTAGTCGCAAATGATGTGTAACATCTTTTCTCAGTAACGAACGAAATTTTCGTGAAAATATTAGTCGGGTATTAATTGAAGTGATGTTTTCGGTTTTACTCCTCCAGTTTTTAATTACAGTAGTTTGTACGAGTAGGTAAAAAAGTCTGCGGCTCTAGCGGCTGAGGAGAAACTCTTAGTTAATTATTAAGCTCGCGCTTTTTCCTACTTCCTGTCACACATTTCTGTGACATTCACGGAATTAGTCCCACGAACCAAGCGTAAAGATGTTATACATCAAAAATTCGTAAACTACAATTTGTTTATTCAGCGGGCATCCCAGTAAAATTAAAGAGCTTTGTTGGGGCGGATAAAATGACAGAATAATTAAACACAACCAAACATTAATTAATTCTCGTACAATGTACTATGACCACATGTTTCTATTCAGTATTGCTTACATAGCGAGTTGTTGACAATTAATATTTAACTAGTCAAAGAATATCATATTTTCAACACGTGCATTGAAAACATGTAAGACGACGCGATGAGATAAAATGATCTTTGTGAATTCTTCATTATTACATGAATAATGATTAATATGACACGGCCAGTTGTTTGATTAGTGGCAATGATAATAGTTAAGCAGAGAGCATAGATTTTTGCGTTTTCCATCAGTAAAACAACCCATTTTCGTTTGAATCTATCCATATTGCTTACCTATTACCATGACCAATAATCAATCTACCGGCATTTAAACATTACACTTTCTCATTTTATTTGACATTGATTATAGCGAATGAATTTTTGATATTTAGCAGAAGTTACTTTAATGATAGTCCACCGTTTTACAGAAGATAAATCAGAAATATTTGAAAAAATGAAAACTT
The DNA here is from genome assembly GCA_016648135.1 of Agrypnia vestita. NCBI lineage: Eukaryota > Metazoa > Arthropoda > Insecta > Trichoptera > Phryganeidae > Agrypnia > Agrypnia vestita. Next base: position 151,823 of record JADDOH010000801.1, on the reverse strand, counting down.
TGAAATCGTTTATCTCCATAAAACTGTTGCTTGACCATTTTCGACTCATAATCTAGGCAATCATTTACCTGCAACGTATTGTGGATATGTGTATGTGTGTACATCAAACAAATGTAGGATATAAAAGCAAAAGGAGCAATATCAAAAAAAAAATTGAATGCAATCATCGAGGATAACTAATTTATAATGCACTGAATTCGAGATTTTATAGGAAACATAGCCTGTAAAATTATAGGAAACATAAAATTGGAAGGGATAGATACATAAAATCCGTAATTCTGTGCATTCAAAACATTTTTTAATTTTTTTTCATATTGCTGCCATTGCTTTTATATCCCACAAATATTGGTCACCTTAGTAAGAGCCTTCCTAAAAAGGTTAGTGACAGTCTAACCTACCAATGCCCTACTAGTTATGTGATAATAACAACTCTGTTAGTGAGCTTCTCAGAAATTATTTTTTAATTATTACAGACTAGCTGTAACCCGTCAAAAATGACGGTACTTTTACATGCCGGTTCCTAAAGAATAAGTATTAATAGTAATAACGACATTTATCAAAATATTTGAACATTTTTTAATATATTCCTCTGCCGACAGTTAATGGTGCTATTTTCATTATTTAACCCTAGCGATAGTGCTGGGCGAAACATGACGTGGTTCGCGTCCTTGCTAATTCCTATATGTACTGTATTTTTTACTAGACTCGGCGGTAGCAACATCGCCAAGTTGCGGCCGATTCGGGATTGCTCGAGCCCCATCTCCGCGTTTAATTTGGATTTTTTAACCGCGAACTAGCGAATGAAATTACGGACGTTACATGAAGTTACGCACAGACAGATGGACGGATGGACAAACAACGAAATTATTATGTTCGATAATATTAGTAACCCGAATTGATCTCCAGGGAGTCTTAATTTCTAACGAATTTTTGTTAAAATGTTACACTTTGGCTTCAAATATCAAATTATAATCTTGAAATCCATGTGTTAGCCATTATCAGTTCCTATCACACGGTCTTGGAATCAAGTTCTGCAGTTATTATCGAATAAGTCTAAAATGGATAGATACGTTTAATCACGAGTTGTTTGAAATATCTAACATCTAATCAAATCAAATCACATGAGGTGTAATTTTAATTAGGATATAATATTTTTCAGAACAATATTTTTATATGAAAGTATGTTCTGAGAACACAGGTACTGGGTTTTGTCACCAGAGGGATGATTAATTAATTAATGATAAATTATAGAAGTCTCATAGAGACGAAGCTAGTTTATATATGAGTAAAGTGCATGGAAGTCTTTTATACGATGACTCAGCGGTTACAACCTGTATGAGCTGGCTTAAGCGATCACTATACACAATTCAACGTTCACAAATTCCATCTATTCCATGAAAGAACATTCACTCATTATCAAATTTTGAAAGTTGAATATATTAGAATCAAGAACCTTTCATACATTTTTATGGTCTCTGCTAGAGAAATCTGTTGATTTTTTTTCATTAACAAGTTAGTGCACACAGCTTTCGTTATTAGTAATTATACCTCTATATTTTATTTTTTTAAAGTGGAGTTTTTTTTAGTTTTTTGATAATGTGTGGATGTTCTTACGGTGGAATTGGTGAACGTTGCATCGTGTAGAGTGATCACTTAAACCAGCTCATACAAGTTGAAAGCCCTGATCCATCGTACAAGAGATTTCCATCCACTTTTCTCATATTATATAAACTAGCTTCGTCTCTATGAGACTTCTAAAATTCATCTTATTTAAACTTCAATTCGGCGTATGGATGCAAAATCGCCACTAATTTAATTTAATTTAAATCCAAATCGCTCTTAGAGGGCGGATATAATTCTATAATTTATCTTTAATTAATATTTTTTTAGATTTAAATCTCTTCAATTCTTATTTTGTGAAGTCATCATTACGAAGAAAAATAATGTTGACCGCGTCGCATTCTGCATTTTCGAATCTACGTCACAGAGACCATTAACTGTCTCATCTACATATGTACCTACACGCGTCTGGTAGATTCATTGTTGTGCCTGAATAGACAAGTGGACTAAATAGTATCAGGTATTTGGGAAACGAATAAATTTTCACCAGTATCTATAAAAATATTTTTTCACCAGTACAGCCACTGGCGAAAATGTGCATGGTTATGATTTCACCGAAAAGCCAGTGAAAGTATATTTTCACGGGAAATATATTATCTCTGCACAACACATTTATGTCATCACAATATATTTATTAGTATGTTCTAAGAACATAATAACTGGATTTTGTCCACAGAGGGATATAATAATTAATTTACGTAAATTATAGATGTCTCACAGATACGAAGCTACTTTAATGTATGAGAAAGCATATATGGAAGTCTTTTTATCAGGTGCCCAAAGGGCTTACGACCTGTCTTGGCTGGTTTATATGATCACGTTCCACAATTGTGTGGAATCGGCGATCATTACATTGTGTAAAGTGATTACTTAAGCCAGCCAAGGCGTGTCGTAAGACACCCAATAAAAAATACATCCGTACATGTTTTCCATATATAAAAATAGCTTCGTCTCTGTGACACATCACTTATCTTTATATATACTTTGATTTTTAATAAATATTTATGTTTTGTTTGGTATGTCTTGAAAAAGGCTGATTCGTTTTATTACGTAATCCGCTGTAGCTATTAAGCGATAATCCTTACTTCGCGTCACTTGTCGCTATTTCCTTGTTGATACATTGTTGTATATTTCTCCGTGACAGCAATCAGTAGTATATCAACACGTACATGTCGGCGCCGCGCAATGCATACATTCAAATAAATCGTAATTGACATAGGATTTCTAAGGTATTGTAACAGGCTAATAAGAATCACGCACTCATATCAAGTGACAGTTGTTTGAAATGGTCACAACACTGTGGAAGAATCGAGAACGGTCTACAATGTTCTACGGCTTTTGGGAAGCATCTGAAACATTCTACGAGAATCTAGAAGCAAAGAGAAACGTTTCCTAAACCTAGAAGATTCGATATCAGCATTGGCCAGATATAAATAAGACGCGCGCGGGAGTAAACTTCTTGTTGTTATTAGTGATGCAAACGAATACGAATACGAATATTCTTACTCGCCGAATAGTAGATATTTACCGAATATTCGTATTCGCCGAATATCATCACGAATATTAAAAACTATTTATAACTGAACGCAAGGCAAATTACGGTTTGGCTGTGCACCTTGTATCCGAACACACCTACGCACTCTATTATCGGGGTTTCCCCCAACATCAAATGAATGTATTTGTTGAGTTCTCAAGTTGTTAATTGTTACTTGTTTCACAGCATAACATGATTCTTTCATCTAGTTTCGTTTCTGTTGTGCTCATTTCATATAGTTTTTGTTTTGTAATACGTATCGTTCGTTATCATTGGTTCGTTCCATTTAATTTCCGTTGTGTGTAAAAGTGTTATAAAATAATTTAAACTCTTATAAAATAATTTCAAATTAAATCTAATAATATGACCTCTCGTAAGCGTGAAAAAGTGATATTTATTTTCGACCGCTGGGAGTATACAAACGGATAAAAGAAATGAGCTTTTTGAACAAAAATTTGCCGATGGTAAATTTCAACTATTAAATCTCTTAGTAAAGAAAGAACAGTGTGCATCGTACGCACAACTTAAACATACTAATTCGATTGTCTTTCTTAAATGGAATGGGATATACTTACAACGGGAATAATTGTAAGTTTCGAGAATTGGAATATGTTTTTGCATTCATTGATTATGTTTGGGTTTCCCGCTGCCCTTCGTTTGACAATACATCATATTTTGCATGACTAGCAAAAAGAAATTCGTACCTTTAATCATTAAAAAAACTGTTTTATAATAAATCATATCATTATTTAGTGTAAACAAATGTGAAGTATTCTAGAACCTGTTTTTAATACAAATGATTATGTATTGCCATCAGTTGGGATTATTATTTAACATTCAGGTGATTATATTCTCACCGTGTGAGTGCGAAGAATTAATTTTAATGACTTGACTAGAATTTTAATCATTTTTAAATGATCCTGAATTCCTTCGGCGTATGCTAATTAATATATCACAAACTAACGAACCATCACGCCGTTTCCACCAGAGGTAGGTATAGAGAATAGAACGCCACATTCACACATGTCCTCATATTGCTCCAATATTCAGTTTATCTGATCATGACAGGTTTTTCGCGGACGCCCTTTCTTCCTTCTGTCTTAAACATTCACCTCAAATATTTAATTAACATGCTCTCCTCGCTCATACGTTCCACGTAATCAAACCATCTAAGTAACCCTTTATTCATTTTGTATATAATCTACACTTAGCATGACTTAACTTCTAATTTTTTACTCACAGGTTTTGCACCAGAATTTCTTTAAATTATACAACATAATATCATCACGTGTTGGTTAGGTTAGGTCACTGATCTGTTTCATTGCATTTTATAATTTACTAACTGTAACCCGTCAAAAATGACGGAACATTGGACCGCGTATTTGCTAAGCCCTAGTATATATATATTTATAGTAATTTTTAGCGGTCCACGGAGAGGCGCCCCTAGCAACAAGCGTAGAGCGGCCGGTTCGGTTTGCTGGCCCGGGGTTCAAGTCCCATATCCGGCCGCTTTATTTGTTTTTTTTAGGCGTGAATTCGAACGAAATTACGGACGTCACACGAATTTACGGACGGACAGACAGACGGACAGACAACGAAATTATTATGTCTGATTACAAAAAAACGCGATGCCTGCTGAGATGTCCTCAGCGTTCTTGGCGAAATTTGAAATAATGGTAAAAGGATAGAGTGGTCAATATAGTGGGGAATGAACAAATTAGAAGTGAATTCAATGCTGACTGTAGTGAGGTAGACAGAATATAGAAAGCAGTGCTGAGATGGTTTGGTCATGTGGAATTTATGAGCAAGGAAAGGATGGTTGAGAAAGTATATGAAGCGAGTGTTAAAGGCAATAGAAATATAAGGCGTCCGCGAAAGACCTGGTTCCACCAGATACTACAAGTATTTGAGGAGCCTCAACAACCATAGAACTTGTATGAGTATAGCCGAAGCAAAAGTGATGTGCCAAGATAGAAGAATATGGCGTCTTATCCTCTCTGCCTACCGCTGCGGAGATATTATGTAATGTAGATATTATATTATGATATATAGATATTATATTATATTATATTATATTATATTATATTATGTAGATATTATATTATATTATGTAGATATTATCTCTTAAGGGGGGGTAAGGTTTTTTACTTTTTTTTTTTGCATTTTAATTTTTAAATGAATGTATAACATCTCAAGAATATTGTGTCAAAATTTCAAGTCAATCGGAGCAAAATTGACGAAATTATGAACATTTGAGCGATACTCAGACTGATTTTCTATACCTGCTCGGGCAGCTAAGAGACGCGCTCACCTGAGGAGACCGGACGTGCTATTGTATTGGAAGAGTTTTGCGTAGACAAGGACAAAAAGATGCTGATGATAAAAGCTCTTTGCTGTGTGAACATGGCATCGACGATTATGTGTGAGTATAAAATAAGTGTTGAGTTTTATTTTGAATTTTACAGTGTGCAAAACTTTAAAGCGTTTTCCCCACATCTCACGTTTTCAAAGTCGGTGTCCATCATAACTCCAAAACTACTGCACCGATCCTTTTGAAATTTTGAACACTATTTTTGTACATAATTTACTAGGTAACGCTGGAGACTTTTTTCAAAATATGTTATTAATTTTTATTTTTTAATAACAAATTAGTCGATATTTTTCGCAAAAAATCGCGTTTTTCCCTTCAAAGTGTTCCAAAAAATTGAAATTTCAAAAAACCCTCCCAGCGTGACCTGGGAAAACCTATTATTTAACGAATGAACTTTGATTTTTTGATTTCAGATGATCTAGCACCAAGTTATGATGGACACCGCAATTCTACTTTTTTCCGGGAATAATCTAAGAATATGGTCCCATTGTTCATACAATGAAAATAAGTATTTCACTATATAATTTAATGTCCTGTTATTTTAATCTAACTAAAATAATCGTAATCTAAATTAAACAAACCAAACCTAATAACCTAACCTAACCTCATATATTGCCTACGAAATGTCAAAATATACAGTGCATTTTTCGAAACTTTAAAGTGTAATATCTTATTTAATACTTACTTTTTAAACGTAAATTATTTTTCATTCTGTTATTGGTACATTTAATAATATTGTGAAATAATCATTTTCGTTGTATACGCAATGGGACCATTATCTTGAATTTAACCTTTTTCCGAGATACGTCCGAATAATTGCTGCCATTGCCGTATTTTTTAATATTTCTTCTTGAAAATTTTATACAATATTCTTCAAATGTCATACTTTATGTACCATTAGTTTTAATAAAGAGATTTTAACTGTGTCGTCACAAAAAATTCACAAAAACATGCCTTTTTTGTACGAATTAACCTTACCCCCCCTTAAGAAGCGAGCGTTTGTTATTTAGAAAAGAAGTATACTGAAATAATTTAGTTTTTATATACGATATTTTGATTAAAAGAGTCTTTGATTGTGTTTTTAGGCGTTTTTCATCTTTAATCCTTCTGACGTTATCCGGTAGGCTGTTGAAATATAATTCCTTGGATATTTATATTACAATTGATGTTGGGCAAATGAGGTGTTAAAATTTTGTCGTAGATATACGTGTTTTTTTCATTTTCATTTATAAAACATTACGTGGGTCTTCTAATTTTTGTGTCTTCAACTGTCTAATGTACTAACTGTATACTAGAATAGACAATGAAGATTGGAAGGATTGATGATGTTCTGAAGTAACTGTGGTTACAGACTATGGTATTAGAGCCCCATGAGGTCGTTAATATATGATACATAATATAATCAGGCAATTCGCCCTCAAAGAGCGATTTGGGACATTCGTGTGACATAATTGTGGCGTATGGAGCCCATATGGATAGTGGCGGTTTTGCATAGAAGTCTCATAGAGACGAAGCTATTTATGTGAGAAACATGCATGGAAGCATTGACGTATTATAATATAGACACGTTATTCCCATAATAAGTATGCCGTGATTTGCTGTCTCTTTCAATGCAATATTAATGTAGCAAATATTGCATTGAAAGAGACAACAACAACGGCATATTTATTTCACAAAAGCTCTGCGTGTAGACAGAAAAATCAGGTAATTTGAAGTCACGGTGACTAAAATAACGTACTCATTTTTGCAATAGTGTACGATACTCTGTTCCCCATTTCCCGGGATTTTTTTTCGCGCCCGATCACAAAGGGGGTCCGTTCGATAACGAATGCAAGTAAGGCAATTACCTTACTTTTGAATTGCCAAGATTTCATATTCTTGTAACGTATCTACAGTTTATTATATCATTGCATGTAAGTCTTTCATACGATGGCTCAGGGCATACATTCTGTACGAGATTGTGATCTTAAGTGATGACTCTACACAATACATCGTTCACCTATCAAATTTTTGAAAGTTCTTTATATGTTCAGAATCTGGGAACCTTCCGTATATTTAACTGGACTATGCTAGAGACATCTGTAGTATTTTCTCATGAACTAAGTGTACATAGATCTCGCAGCTGGTAATGATATAGTAGAACTCCAATTATCCGAACTCCGATTATCCGATTCGCTGATTATCTGAATCGCTTTCAGAATTTAAAAAAAAAAATTAAGACGGAAACGTACTGTGATTCGCAATATAATGATTCTGTCTACGAGCGCTATTGTCCTTCCCTCCGCAAAGCTAGTGTAGACGCAGCTTAATATGCAAAAGTGTTGCCTTTTCATTTAATTAACTAAAAGCTCTTTTTCTTTAAAAATAGTTTTTTCCCTCATTTTCAACATACAAACAGTAAAAAATTAAAATAGACCCTTTTCTCGTAAAAAATCCAATTATCTGAATTTCGGATTATCCGAATGGGGTCCGGTCCCAATTGATTCGGAGTTCTACTGTTTTATATTTTATTTTTTATTTATTACTTTATTTTATTTATTATTTTATTTATTTTATTTATTACTACTTTATATTTTATTCAGATTTGGAACGTATATAGAATTTTCAAAAATTTGATAATTTGTGGATAATTATTACGATCAAATTGGTGAACGTTGCATTGTGTAGAGTGATCACTTAAGCTAGTTCAAACATCATACAGGTTGTGAGTAGAAATGCTGTGGGAAAGTACCCGAAAGAAAGGAGACCCAAAATTAAAAAAAAAAAAGATATACAAATATTCCAAAAAGAGGTAAAAGGTGCCCTACAAAAAGTGTTAAATTTACGCCATAATGTGTAATAAAAATTACATCAGCTTATCGTCATGATCAGAAAATACAAAGTATTCTAACATGGCTGACGAAATATTGGCGAAATTTTTAACTTGTCTCCTAAATCATTTCTCGGAACGTGAGCGCCATCAGAATGAAACAAACTTTGTCCAAAATTGAGAGAAGTGCGAGTGTTTAGTTGGCTGGAGTTCAATATCCTCGATAACCCTATAGGCGTTGGTCTAAAGTGTTGCATACCCCAGATAGTTGGTTCACATTATTTTTTTTTCTTCTAGTATTGACAAATAGCGGATATAATATACAACTGGATTTCGTATAATATACAAACGAGACATCACAAAGTGTCGTTTGTAGGTACACTTATTATGCCGTAAACTCACCAACAATACAGAGGCACCTTCTTGGTAACAAGATTTCGAAACTAGTTGACATTTTTCGTTGTAGGAGCATAGCTGAATTAAATAAATACAAAGGGAATTTATTTCTTTTGTCTTTTGAATTAGTACCGTTCTATTTAACTAGTATGCTCTTTTTTTATTTTTTGTTTTTCACTTTAAATGCTTATTTTATTATTTTTATTTTTTAAACGTGTATTCTCCGTACTATTTTTCGAAATGAGGTATTAGTTGATTACAGTCTGATATTTGAAATAACTAGGTGAAACATATTAGTTGTAACAATAAATATTTTACGTGCTCTACCTTTCTGAGAAAGCAGAACTGCTTGTCTTTAGAGAAGAAGTTCGTTTACAGCATTATAAAATAAGAGTAATGTACATAATTCAGTCTATAACAGATTTGTTAGAAATACAAATGAAATGTTCAATTGAAGTAAATAAAATATATGGACTGTAAAAAATATATATGAAAATAATAATAATGGAATATTCAGTAATAGATAACTTGAAGTAAGAAATAAATTGAAATAAATTACTTATATACCTATATGGAATCTAAATGGAAGATCTATTTATGTATTTTTTAAATTCATTTTTGAACGATTTTCGATACATTTAAATATTGTGGATAGTTGATTGAAATATTTAATATTATCTATAGGTCAATGTAAAATTTTCTGTAATGGCAACATTTGTTGGTTGGCCATCTTGTCTCATCTATGGTGTGTACAGTTGCCGGCAAATTCTTTGGCGTAGTGGGGGAATGCGCAGAAGATGAAATTTGGGTCTCGTTGGTGCAAAGGTAGATGCGCAAACTTCCCCCCACTACGCCGTACAATTTCAAGATGTTTGCCGGATATTATACCTAGTTTGTGTAGTATGCAATAAATTCGTTGATGATTTCTAAAACCTATCGTTTTACTTATTCTATCATTTAATTCCTAAAAAATAGTGATTTTTCGCTGGTCCAATAATATGTAATAATCCCAATATTGCTATTTTTGGAATACGGCCGATTACATATCTCGTAAATTAGTCCATAAAACTTTGTAAAAATGAAAAATTAAAAAAAAATTGTCGGAAACAAGTGACAAACGGAGTTCTAGTGACGAATCAGATATAAAAACGAAGGCATAAAAACGAAAAACGGGTGCCCTTGAGTAATCATGCAGTAGTTGGAGTATTTCAAATGGCTGATGTTAAGCAAGAAGATGGATCTTCTGGTTTGTGTCTTCTGGGGTATTATGCCGTGTTATTACGACCTTCTTGGCCGACGTTTCGGATCCCATTGCAGAGTAAAGTGTGCAAAAATTGTACGAAGTACTGCAAAGTGTTATACTGCAGATTTAAATGGTTTTGGCTAAATCCAAGACTATGAGTATCATGAAGTATACACGTATTCGGTATGATTTCAAAATAAAACAGAATTGACCCTCAAATAAGTAATAAAGAAAATATTACACTTTAAAGTTTCGAAAATTCTAAAGTTTCGAAAATTCCATAGATTTTGACATTTTGATATTTGTGTAAATAATAGACAAGATCTGTTAATCCATCTTCTCGGATTATACTCACCACAAATCATTTTGTTTGGTAACCAAATTTAATGACACTTCACACTAGGATTTTTTAGACCCCAATGATTGCCTTATGGTTACCAACTAATGGTAAGAAATAATACTTACTCGACTGTAATTGCACTTTGTTATTTGGTTTAGGTTTGAGGCAATTAACCTACGATAAAAATTCTTAGATAAGATAGAAAATTATTTTCTCAATCGTAAAACAAGAATTTTCATCACTGGGACAGATATTTCATTTGAACATTTCTGTTACGTATGCATGTAATTACCTATACCTGTTTGTGTTACCGAGCTACGAATCATCACTCTTGACCTTGCTGAGGATGATACGAAGTATTCTGTTCAAGGTTGTATTCCTACTATTCTCGCCTTGTCTAATGGCGGAGGCGTCTGTATTCGTCGCTTATTTTTTAGCATCGTTAGTTCCGTAGACATGTGTACCTATTTCCTTATAATATTAGCCAACAATAAGAGACTAGGAACTCTAGGCAGTGCAATGTTGACAGCTGCGCAGTCGCCGTTGATGTTCCGTAATTTTTTAAAAATTAATACAAGAAACACTTTGTTTAAAACCACTCTTTATTGCACAATCAACATGTTTTAGGACTAATGCTCCTTGCATCATGATACAACGTATATTATGTTCAAATTAAAATTGGAAGTATAGACATCAACAAAAACAAAAAATAAATATAGGGCAGTTGAATAATTAATAAAGGACTAATGTGAAAACAAATTTAAATGGTAACTACGTATTTGCATGAAGGATTTGGTATTTATAATATTTAATTTGCTGTTGTCACCTTTTCTAATTTTTATAATTTATAATTTATCTGTAATCTTACGTTATCTTCTTTATTTTAAATTTATAAATCCTTATTGCTATCACAAGAATGATTTGTTTTTAAAAGTTGATTAGAAAATTCAGAATAGTTATTGCTATTTATTTAAACATATTATTTTTTCATGATGAAAATACAATCACTTTCACCATGTCATAAAAAATAGTTTTACTAAAAGCGACTTAAGTTATTTTATTTTATTTTTATTTTTAACATATAGATACAGGTCATTAATGACCCCGATAGTTAGTCCTAGTGTGACAAATGATCCAAAAATGACACTCAAACAATTAACGCAAATAGAATAGTTATGAGTCTCACAGTCAATTTAGATGGCGTATTATAATAGTACTACCTACCTACAATCCGTCATAAATTACGTACTTTTATTATATATTTCGACCGCTAGATAAGGCTGTGACAACAGTGCTATCTAGAGTAGCGTAGCGTCTTGATTACGTTATGGACGTATTAAATAGAGAATTATGCTTTTTTGCTTCTTATACCTCATTATTATTTGAGCAATCTACTAGCATTATTGAAAGACATTGTTAAATACAAAATTACATATTTTGATTAATGATTGATACCAATTACATATGCAATATAATGAATGCACTTAAAAGTTTTAATTTTCAATAATTTAAAATATTTAAAAAATCAAATAAAAGAAAATCTAATTTAGAGTACCTACATACAGTCAATGCTTTCATTTTATTTAATAACAATTTTGAATCATACTAATTTTGAATACGGAATGAAATCAGCTATTGGATTCTAGGAAATTAAGAAAGGATATCGAAATTATTATTATTGGGGATGTTTATGTTGATTCTAGAGAAAAAAGTAAAAAAAAAATACAGTCACCTGTGTGAGAATCTATGTTTTTTTACCTTTTACCTGATTCTCGTCATATACATGTCCGATACATGTCACGCACATTGTTGACATGTATCGGTACACAGCACATCTTTGAAGTGCCATGACCAAAAAATCTACCTGTATCGGCTCTTGAAATTACAGAAATATTTAGAATTTCAAATAAATAAAAAAGTAACCCATAAAAATCAAGTTTTTATTATACTCCCTTTCTTTGTAAAATATAACAACAATTAAAGACGAATTAAAACATATAACATAACACTAAACTTACAGTAATTTAATATATTTCTAAAATGTCAGATATTTTGAGCTTTGATAAGACACTTCATGCTTTGAAGATTAAATTCTAAAAACATTTGTCAGTCAATTTAGATTTTCGACATTCGTAGTGAAGTACCTATTATGTATACCGACGGAGTAATTCAAATTTAGAAAATATTCCGCGACGTTATCGGGCCGCCGTTGCTAATCAAACTTTTCTAATGATTCCAATTTGAAAAAACCAATAAAATTTCTAAAAATCCGAAATTATACTATAATTAATTTTTTTTTAACGAAAATTTAATAGATCTTCTTGATCGTCGCCACGAGTCTACTTGCCAAGTTTCAACTCGATTGGATCACGGGAAAAGGGTCAAAAATCGATCCAAAGTTTTTTTTGACGGCAAGCCGGCAAGCAAGCAGGCAGACGAGTTAATATAAAGGGAGTAATAAAGCGTACCTGGGAATATATCCCAGGTCAATACAAAACCAATGATTTTATATGAATTAATATCGCGAGAAAATTCGTGATTTCTGCTGATTGCTAATTGGACATTAATACTTTTTCTGTTTTCTGTCCACTTTACTGCCTTCTTTTTCAGCTTTTTGTCTTTTCGTGCTTCTCCACTTCTTCCAGAGCAGCAACACGATGATCCACAGCACGACGAAGGGCAACAGCATCACCAGGATCACGTCCACCAGCATCAGCTGAAGACCTCCGAGGTCTGGGGCGGACAGGTGGACAGCGCCGTTTGTCCTGATGATGTGTTCGCAATAGAATAAGACCAGGTCCCTAGGACTTAACGGCCGGTCTAGGAAGAGGTTTGCCAATTTTTTTGCCTTTTCTCGGTACCTGGAAATAACTAAATCAACATTTTTTTGGTTTACATAAGGTAAAATATGTTAATTTATATGTTGACAGAGCGAGATCGAGGGAGGAGTCAAATAAGATGAATAATCAGTAGGGTAGAATAAAAAATAAATGGCAGTATATAATTTTAATCCCCTCTTTTTTTTCGTCAAAATAAAAAATATATTTCTCTTTATGCCAACATACCAATAGTTAGATTTTTTTTCGTTTGATATTTATTTTTCTTTTCTTCCAATGTACCTACAGATTTATTATCATTATTTATTAATAAGCACGCATTTGCGCTTTTACATCATAAAAAGAGAAGCATACCTTTCTAAGTGCATAGGAATAACATGACTATAAATGAAATAATATTAACAATGTAAATGAACTTTAAATCCGTAACAGTAATCTCGTGTGACTCGAAAATGCCTATAAAACTTAAAGGAAAGATAAACCAGACTATTGTTAGATCCGCGATAATGTATGGCTCCGAATGCTGGACTACGTACAAATCCTACTCTAGGCAACTCGAAGCAGCAGAAATGCGAATGCTTAGATGGTCGGCAGGAGTAACACTAAAATCATCAATCATCAATATATATATATAAAAAGAAACCCGTGTTTCCCTATCCGCCAAGTTTTCTCCACAACCAGCCACAACCACCTGTCGGTGGTTATGGTGGTGGATAGCCCTTGGACACCAAGGGCTATCCACCACCATAACCAATTACATTACATTAAAAATATGCGAGTTCAGTGGGGGTGGCTGTGCGTGGGTGGGACTGGGTGACGAAAATGTGCTTTCTAGCACATTGTTTTGTTATGGGAAGGCCGAAAATGCTTCAGATTATTTCAGAATAGGCACGCCGACTGTTTCGGTGAGTCTAGAAGGTTCCGGAAAAACCTGCTCTATAAAGAAGTTCTGGAAGGAGAAGGTTCTAGAAAATTCCCGAAAGTTCTATAAGGTTCTAAACTGAGTGGCGGAATGTGTCGGTGGCGATAAATTTCTTGAAAGTTCTGGAAGGAGAATGTTCTAGAAGGTTCGCGAAAGTTTTATGACGATCCAAACAGTGTACTAAAAACCTACGCGTGCGAAGCCGCACGGGCACAGCTAGTGTACGATAAAAAGCTCATGCACTTGTGGCAGCCTGGCTGTCACGGACATAAACAGTAAGCTGGAGGAACGATAGTTGAGATGGTACGGGCACATAAGACGGAGACCACCAGACCACACGGAGAAGCCGGCAATCTCTATGGAGCTTCATCGACAGTCATCCAGAGGAAAACTAAAGAATTACTGGATGACTCAATGCTCCAAAATACTGCAGAGAAACGGCCTGGATGAAAGCGATACCCGGTACCGAAGAAGCTACAGCCTGAGAACGAGAAGAGCCGACCCCAACAGCCTATCTAGGCAATGAGTTGAGACAGTGCAAGGAAAAGAAGAAGATTAACAATATATATACAAAAAGTCATAAGAAAATTTAATATGTAGAATATAGTGAGAAAGAAAGTGAAGGAAATGTGTAAACAATATATACAAAAGAAGAAAGTGATTAAAAAATGAAAAAATGAACAAGATAAATACAACAAATAAAAGGTCACATTGTTGTAACATAGCTAGTCCACAATACTTACACAAGTAGATTCCTACCTAAATTATGAGTCGAAAATGATCAAACATAAACGTTCATAAATCAATATTATGGAGATATAAGCTACATCAAAGTTTGCATTTTTTTCCACATTTTTTTCCACATTCGATCATTAAAGTAACTTGCCTCAAATAATTATTAAGTCAAACAAAATGATCATAACCTCGCAGAATTTTGAACCAATTGAATTGATGTAAGGTTTTCATTCTTCTAATCCAATTCTTAACAAAAAAAAACATAAATTTCCTGGTAATTTCACGTTTTGAAAATGTTTCGGTCCTGTATATTTCTTCGAATTCTCGAAACATTATTCATTCGCTACAAGATAATTGATGTACAAAATCTAATGTGGAATATAAAAACGAAAAATAATCGTAAATTTGCGTTAAACGTAGATTGAAGATCGCACACTTCGCAGATTGCATATAACAGCTGATGCCATCAAGCGGCGTTGCTTGTGTTATGTGTTTGAATTTGAAAGAACTTTCATTGTTTCCGTTTGATGACTAGTTTACGTCTTCCTCAGAAGATAAGGAGCAGTGGCGTGCTGGACTATGTGCCAAGTGTGTGTGGATCGGCAGGGCCGCCACATTATAGTTGATTGTAGAAACAAATAGTTTTATATAAATAAAACCACTCACTTCGGGTTTGTCAGCAACTCCTCGAAAGCCATCGTGAGTGCTTCCTCTGTGATGTTAGCGATATCTACAATAATTCCGTGTCCCATCATTGTGATGCTGGTCCCCGGCAATGGGCAGGACCACAAGAGGAACCCCGGCCCTGATGGCCTCGGTGCGACTCAGCAGACCGCCGTGAGAGATGAAGAATTTTATGTTCTTGTGGGCTGGAAGAATTCAAATAAATCAAGCGAATTTGATATCAATGTTACGCGCGTGTAAAGTATTACATCGCAGTAAAAACAAATTTTTGTTTGAGATGCGACATTGTAGGATTTAGTTAAATCAAGGTTAGCTTATTTAACTTGGACATGATACTATGACATGTTCAGGGGCCTACTCTTGTCCGCCTATTCTTAACACAAAAAGTTTTTTTTACTAAATTTTTTTTTAATAACATAGTAGGTAATATATCGAGCTAGACCCACGAAACATCTTCCTGGATTAATTAAGATAAATTAAGTCTCACAGAGACAAAGCTATTTTTATATGATAAACATGTATGGAATTATATTATACGACGGCCCAGGGCTTACAACCTTTGAAGCTGGCTTAAGTGATCACTATACATAATGCAACGTTCATCAATTCCATCTAAGAACATCCACACAATAGCAAATTTTGAAAGTTCTATATATGTATATATTCGAATTCTAGGAATCTTCCGTATATTTGACTTGTCTATGCTAGAGACATCTGTAGTCTTTTCTCATTGACTAGTCAGTATACTACACATAGATTTCGCAGCTGGTAATTATACCTCTATATTTTTAAGTGGATTATTAGCAATATTCTTTTTAATGCATACACCGCTCATGATAAAACAATACCTCATACACCATCACACTTTTGTCAATATAATAATAATTTGTTAATATAATATTTTAAATATAAATCAAATTTTATCCCTCTACGGAAAAAATCCAGTAAACTGTGCTCGTGGAACATATTTTCATATAAAAATATCTTGCTGGATGTTTGTCTGCAGGTACATACATTCATATAGTTAACATTAATTACATTTTTCGTCTTCTTTAAGTAATTATTTCCTTATATAAATAGAATTACAAATTATTAATTTAAAAACAATATTTTTATATGTATGTTCTAACACAGATGAAAAAATATAGAGGTATCATTACCAGCAGTGACGTCTATGTATACTGTGTTATGGGAATTACAAATTTTCGACCTCAGATGGCTACAGCGTAATTGCTTCAAATATTTGAAACAATGAGTATGAAATTGAATGATGAAATGTTAAAATGATATTAGTTTATATTTTAAATAATACTAGCTATGCCCGCGCGGCTTCGCTTCCCTGACGGTAAGGAAATTAATTTTACCTATTTAACTTATTTAAATTACCCCCCGACAGATAAAAATTAATTTAAAATATATATTTTATTCATATTTCATCAATTTGTGAATTAACCTTAACATATAGATATATGTTGTCGCGGACTTTTTTAAGTTTTTAAGTTAAGGCAGCGTTCGTAAAAAATGCATCGCTAGACCATTTTTTTGTCGACTTTAGTTGTAAAATAGGTTACACTGAAAAGCCCTTTTATTTTAACGGGATAATATATGACCTATGTTCACCCAGAAAGTCCATTTTAAATATTGGTGACAATTTTTGAAATCGGATGAGTAGTTTCGGAGTTCACCTCGTACGTTCAAACTTACAAACTTTACCTCTTTATATATTAGTATAGATTCATAACGTCAAAATTAGCGTTATGTACAATGTTATACAAAACAAAATCGTTATGATGCCGCAAACTAATGAAAATAGACTCGATTATATATTATTTGTACGAGCGAGGAGAGAAAGGTAAAGCAAATGTTGAAAGCAATAAGCAATATAAAAATAGGGCGTCATGAAAGACAGTATGATCAGATAAACCTATTATTGAATGACTCTCTGTTTAATGCTTCAACAACCAAAAGTGTGTGTACATGATAGGAATTATACGAAAGCGTATGAGATAAAAGTAGTGTGCCAGTACAGAAATAGTATGGCGTTCTATTTTCTATGCATGATGGTTATTTAGTTATCCGGTTCGGACTCACCTAAAATACTTGTTTGTGGAAGCCATTTTTTGATGAAGACATTTTTCGGCTTGTCTGGTAAATCTTCTTCAAATTTCCATATTACTATTTGCTTCAGTTTTCCGAGAGCATTTAGCACCGCGGCCTTCATCGCTGGAGGCATGGAGGAACTTTTGAAGTTACTGCCGAGACTGAAGTAGATGGCTCCACTTGTGGCATTATCCAGAAGATTCTGCAAGTCCTGAAAGAAACATTATTAATTAAACCCTATTTTCTATTCCTGTTGTAGAATGTCGGTTTCGGACATCGTTTATCTTTGTTTTTTATTTTATATTTTCCAGAGCATTAATAATTTGAGGACCACTAAGAATAAATATGTCATCATATGAAAGTTGTCAGCAAATCAATTATAAATGATTATTGCGTGTGCTTAATCAAAAATGGATAATTAGTAGGTGTATCGACTTTGTGCGACATTTCATTATTGTTTTACGATGAAATTGTATTTGATATATCTTTCTTTAAATTTAGTGCAAGATTATCCTTTTTTAATGTGATTGTTTCTTTTTTTTGAGAAAAACGAAAAAAAAATAGTTCAGAATTTTAAGAAAAAGCGCCACTTGAATATGAGATGATTACTGGACGACGTTTTTTAATGTGATTATCTGGCAAAGGGCGTTTCTACAGCTCAGAATGCGTGACCGTAAAGAAGGTGCACGAGCAAAAAAAAGTGAAATGTAGATGCTCAGATGGTCTGGAGGTGTAACAAGGCTTAACAAAGTGAGAAATGAGCATACCAGGGGTAGTTTTAAAGTGGTTCCTGTTACTGAAAAGGCGAAGGAATCAAGACAGAAATGATATAGCCATGTAATGAGGTATGGAGATCATGCAGTGCATGCCGCACTCAAAATACAATAGACAAAAAGAGGTAGAGTTCGACCCAGCGCCTCATGGTGGAGTAGTGTGGAGAAGGATCTGAAGAATGCCCAGTTGGACGAAGCGATGGCCCGGAACAGGGAATCGTGGAAAAGAAAGGCAAGGAGAGCCGACCTCAAATGAAACCTGAAAAATGAAATGTAACAAAATGAACCTAAATGAAGAGGACACAGTAGAACATACAGTAGAAGGAACACATACTTCTGGGAGTGGTTGTACATCGCTGATGTGAAATCCACCGATTTCTATGGCGTTGGGTAGCAGAGGCTTCGCTCCGTCCAAGGAAGCGTGCGAGTTGCTGAAAACCAACGCCACCTTCCGATACAGTTCCCAAAACGGAACCTTAGCGGCCTCTTTAGGGAGATATCTGGAATATCGTTCTGCTTGTCCTGGGCGGTATAATATTCTGGAAGCAGATTATTATATCAATTATTATTATACTATTAATAGTTTGTGTTACTCCTCGTGTGTTAGGCGTGTTACTCCTCGATTCTTAGTCAAAAATATTAGGGACTGCTCCTTTCGAAACTAAAGTAGTAATTAATAACTCATATTGTGTATATGTTACAAAGTTAAAATAAAACACATTTTAACGGTTTACTTTATCTTTACGGTTATCTTTAAAGGTTTACGCCAAATCCATCAATAATTTAACGGACAGTTATTTTTATGTACTTTTAAGTTCATCAAACCAGAGTTTTAGTATGTATTATCTTCTGTTAGGTACTTTTTATTTTACTTTTTTCCATGTTTTAAATGTTTAAAAGAGTACTGTATCGTCTGTTTGAGAGGTGACCTTAACATCTGGTACTGGGACAATATCCTGTTAACGTATTATGAACAATGTCAGACCGAGAACCGTTCCTTGAGGGATTCCACACTCTATTATCTCTCGATCACTGCATATATTGTTAATTTAAACATTTTGTGGGCATTTTTTTAAGTAGCTTACCATCTAACTGGCTTCATTATCCTTGATGTCAAGATTTTCTAAATTGTCTATGCTATTCTTGCAAAAGCTTTTCTTAGATCTAAGAATGTAGGTTGAGACTACATTAGCCACTGCTTGTGTGCTGTGTGACTTTCAGAATATATATTATTTGTTGTGTAGTAGTTTGTTATTTTATCTATCAATAATAAAGAATATTTTATTTTCTCATTTTGGAGACGATCATACATACGAAACATGGAAAAATACAAAATACAAGTCTCGCGTTTGGTGCCATGTGATTCTGAATCAAATGGCGCCCAACGTGGGGCTGTTCTCTACAATCTTTATATATCGTCGCTGTATATATGATTAAGCCTGTGTGCCGTTTAATACATTCTCATATGAATGAATCAATTTGTCAATTTTTCATATAAATAATAGAGATATATTTAAAAAAAAAAACATTCCCGTTCATCTGGCAAGTCTGCCTAGTAATTATTTAAAATATTTTTTATAAATCTAGTCTATGCAATTATTTTTTAAAATAGTTTCATTGGTTTATTTCAGAATGTACTAAAACGGCACATAGGCTTAATTATATTAGATTCGATATAACTAATTTACTAGACAATTTTAGTAATTCAATATCAAGTAATTGACTTTATGACATTTATTCTTGGCCAAGCTGTTGAAGTCCTCTTTACAATCCTTCAGGTTTCTTAAGCCGTTCAGTAATATAATGTGATTATAGTACTTACCGTCCGATTACGTCGTGGGCCATCACTACTACTGTGTTGATAGTCCTCTGCCAGAGGTTCATATTGCTGGTGAATGATGTAAAGGCGTTTGGAACCGTGGCGGGAGACAGCGGATTCCCAGTCATGATTGCCAGCGAGGGCATGAGAGATATTGGCGACACTAGAATGACGGGACAGTCGAACCTGACTCCCAGCCTAAAAGGATTAAATAAACTTTAAGAACATGGTGTTATGTGCATAGGGAAAAATGATTGCGTGGTTATCGAGAACAGCTCAAGCATCCAACTGAATGGTTTGTGAACTAGTGCCAATATATCAGAAATACGTACAAAAAAATCACAGGTACTTTGAATCTAGATTCGTTTCAAGAAAACTAAGTCCAAACTACTGTATATAAAAATCTCAGAACTTGCCCAAATAAAAATATTAGGCATTTTTGAAAGGAATATCCTTAGGGAAACCTATGTACCTATGCAAGATAATTGTATATGGCCGACAAATTGTTTGAAGAGCCAATTATTGCTCAGCAATATAAAAGTTGAACGATTCCATAGTCAGAGGACTCCTGGAACGACTAAAACTCACGATGAAAGCGAAACAATTTTATGATATAAATATTAATATGATAACAAATATAAATAAATCAAATGTACCTACTAAAAGATCATATTATCACACAGCGGTTTGGTATTTTTATTACTAAAAAAAATTAACTTTGTATAAACCATTTCGATTAATACTTATTCCGCTAGTTTCAACACTGTAATATCGTCGTTAGGACGGACAGACAATGGTTTATATTATAAACTTTGTACATTTTTAAAAATTAATTATTGTGTGCACACCAAAAACTTTATTCTCAAACTGCAACAGCCAAAGATACTCCCTATTTCGTATCGTCAGTATTTTCCTATAATTGTACAATTAATGAACCAACCCTATTATTTCTTCATTGAAGAAGTAATGAATGACGACCAGGTCGAATTTTTCTGTTTCAGACCTCAGCAGACCGGTGACGTCGGTGTTGTTGAATACAAAGTCTGTGGACGTGGCCAGCCAATCTTTCATCATGAGCATCATTGCTAAATTAGAAACTTTATCCATTGCCATTTTTTCGTCCATTATTTCATCTGAAAAATATTACACTATTACAATATTATTTGCAGCTCGAAATTGTTCTCAAAACAAAACCAGGCGGGGAACATGAATAAAGTTTACATAAATTGTCTTTCATAGTGCCTAAAACGGAAGTTGTTCAACCAATGCATACTAAGATGAGTAACAGTATAAGTACCATAAACTTACGATTTGCAAAATGCACAAAGAGTTATGAGATTTGATCAAAAACTACGCAGAATTTACTTTTTCTCAAAAATATTTATTTATTTATCAATGTTAATTTTATCCCGTTCAAAGTCGTCCCCACCACTCGTGCCAGTGATTTTTACAATATTTGAAGCACAACAAAGCAATTTTCGATATAACGTTTCATTCAGCTTCTCTTCCAAGACAGACTTCGTATTACACCA
Organism: Agrypnia vestita; assembly: GCA_016648135.1. Lineage (NCBI taxonomy): Eukaryota > Metazoa > Arthropoda > Insecta > Trichoptera > Phryganeidae > Agrypnia > Agrypnia vestita. Next base: position 130,108 of record JADDOH010000801.1, on the reverse strand, counting down.
AATTGTCTCCACGTGAGGTGACTCAAACGCGCGCCGCCATGGACGGTAGGGAGACGTTTCTAGGAACAGTAATAGTTGGCACGGTTGCTGATAAACTAGAATCGTGGGAGTGGCTGGAAGAAGCTTTCCTTGCTACGCTCCCGTCTCGAACAGATGATCTCCACCGTCGGCCTCCGCCACGCCCCTGAATTATTCATCTTACTCCTTGTGCTATTAATACATTTTAAATTGTTCTCAGAGCTTCTCACTGAGAGGTGATAAAAAGCCATTTACACTTAAAGCACTCTTTCATTTCTGGAACCCGTGCAACACCTCCCCCAAAGCTCCTTCAGCGATTCTTCATATCAATTCTGGCGAAACGTCGTCTTTTCTTGTTTAGGAAGTTTAATGAATAGGAAGAATCATCAGGAGGCCACGTCCGGCGAATACGGAGGCTGAAGTATCACAGCGGTGTTGTATTTGGCCAGAAGTTTTGAAATTAAAATAAAAAATAAAATATCACTAAACACATCAAAATTAGTAAGATTTAAAAATGTGCAGTAACAATATGTAACACTATATACAAGATTAGATATATGCCCAAATAATAAAAATCTTGAATTATGGGGGTGGTTTTTGACATTTACATAAAACCTAATCAAGATAATACAACGTTTTAAAATAATATCTTTTTTAAATTAAATTGAATGAAGTATCATTGAAAGATTTGGCAGATACTTCGTGGTGCAACATTATATATAATTTAAAATATGTTTTACTTTACTTTGTAATACACACGCACAATATGAGTTATTAAATTACTACTATAGTTTTGAGAGGAGCAGTCCCTCTTATCATTAGGTATAGATAATAACTCACTTATTGTCTATACCTGATGATGAGAGGGACTGCTCCTCTCGAAATTATAGTAGTAATTTAATAACTCATAGTGTGTGTGTGTGTATTTCAAAGTAAAGTAAAATATATTTTAAATTTGAATAAAGTGATCTTAAAAGTACAAGTGAACATGACATATATGCTTTTTATTGCTTTTGGGAGTTAGCTTTAGAGTTCTCATTAGTTTGCGTTCTCATTAATTTTGCTCCTGGTGGTGGTGAATTTTTAATTTTTTTCTTTAAAAAAATTAAATAAGTAAAATAGTTTTTATATAGGGACCAAGGTTAGGAAATTCGTTAAAAAACTGTTTTTCAAAAAAAGTGTTACCACTTCCACAACCAATAATAAAATAAGCATCCAATATATATAGTTATGGATGTCAATATACGTCAGGAATAATTGTACCAACCTAACAACAAAAAAATGAGGCAGTTGGACTTATATAGCAAATTTATACATTCGGCGTATTTTTTTATCAAACCTCACATGTTGGGTGTTTCACGAAGATACAGAAAAATACGCATGCAGATAAGACAACAATAGCCGAATAGAATACGCCAAGAAAAGAAATAAAAATGTGCAGGCCACTTCATTGAGAGGTCGGACAGACATCCAATGGTACTTGAAAGGAAACAAGAACCCGTTGGATTGAATAAATCATCAGAATCTACGGAAATAAAATGATAAAAATTGGCTTTGGTTTATATCCATTCCTAGTTTATAATCCATACGCGACACAAGGCAAATAACATTATAAATAATAACGTTTTCAAAAAGAGCAAAATGATATTGTGGCGACATTATTAGTGAATAATGTATAGGTGAACAGTATAAGAAACCAACTTTTAAGCTTCAACAAGTCCGGAAGTCCAATTTCTCTGTACCGCGGATTCGCCGAGAGGAAGCTTGTAATTAAAGTTATCTGGAAGCACAATACAAAATATTTATATATTCACATCATGCGATCTAAGACTAATGTACTTACAAAGCCCGGTTTTATCAACTTTTTTCATAGTAATGGTTCGTTTAAAGCATAGATTTTTGTGTTTTTCATCAATCAAACAACCGGTTCTGTTAAAAATTTTTGCATTAAACGAACTATTACTATAAAATAGTTGATACAGCCGGCCCTAAGGAACTAAACGGAACATCGGTTATCTTTTATTGTACAATTGTGCAGACATCAAGGCCCGAGATAACATGAAGAGGTTGGTGGTTTGGCTGGACATTCATTGCAAATGCGTATTTCGTTTTTTTTTTCGAAAATGTGGGATTTTATTATTCATTTATATCAGCATGCATACGGTAAACTACATTTTTTTAGGACGATAACTTAAATAGAAATTTTGTTTTTATATAAAGCAAATAAACTGAACATTATTTATACTAATTAAGAAAATATTATCATTAATCGACAGGCCGTGGCAAAAAAAAATATTTTCTGTGTCTCAGAATACGTTTTCTCACGAATACCTATAAATCTAATATTATGCTAATAAAATTGTACAAAAATAATTAAAAAATGTAAATTGGTTTAATGAAAACTGGTAATGCACGACCTACTAGGTAAGTATTAATGAAATCTATGTAAATAATTTCTTTGTTGTCTGTCCCATAACTCCGTAATTTCTTGGAATTCACGGCTTAAAACGAAATTACACTGGAGAAAATTCGAACCTCGAATGCGCGGATGGCAACGCGGCAACTAAGCGACATAGTCACCACCTCTTCTCCCTAGCCCCTCAAAAATATACTATAGTACAGATTGTAAGAGCAGGGCTTATCTAAGACGCGAACCACTAATTTACGCTTCCTCCACGATTTTTAACGGGTGTACGTCTAGTATAAGTAAATAAAATTAGCTTGTCACATACTGTAACTGATTACGGAGCCAATGAAGGTAGAGACTTGCCTCGTGACCGCGGTCGTGAAGGATATCCGCCACTGCTTTGGCCAAATTATTGTGACTCTTTGCCGGCATGGTGACGGCCACCAGGATCCTGCAGCACATCACCCCGTCCAAGCAAACCAACAGCATCAGCGCAGCGACAAGTCCTCTGGTTGCAAGAAGTTCCGCCATTTTAAAAAGTGACACCTCAACTCTGCAAAAGGATAGACAATTTCGATTTACACTTTTAGAAAAGACTTGTCATTTTATGTTGTTTACTCGTTAAGAACGCAAATAGATTACTTACCTATTTTAATATTACCTGAACTTATTAAGTATTAAGGCATAAGATTAAAGGTAAGTAACTTAAAAGGTAATAAATATCTATTGCATTTTATGAGAAAATATTGAGCTTATCATATGTGTCGATCGTTAACGCAGACTAGTGTTTGCGTGGACATGCACCTTAAAACGACGAATCTCTTAGCACTAAGGGATCATTAATTTCAAGTGAGCTGTCAAACAAAATGCTTGGTTTCTTGTTATATTATATAAATATAAATACCAATTCTTTCGGTTTTTCTTTAAGTTTTGATTTAAATATCCCGCATGCACCTAGTGATCCGATACCGTTCATGTCGCTCTGTATCTATTTAAACTGTAAAATAAACATTACCATCAGTTTATTGTTTTCATTTGGTGAATATAACATGTAAACTTATTTTCCTACCCTCAAGGAAAAATTCCAATTCACTTTGAAAGAAATTCATGCGGAAAGCTCACTACGAATGACAGTGCTGTTGAGAACGTAATCCATTTTCAGCTTAAGTGTCATTGGAGGGTAACAGTACCACAGCTCGGTAACTTGTGAACGAGATGGAGGTAAGCATTAGATCGGTTTATTAAATTTTGTCCAAAGATTTAGGCTTGAAAATAGTGTCCGCAAAATGCGTGTAGAAGCACGTAAGGGATGACACGTTAAAATACTACGATTTCTAATAAAATAACGATAAATTTAGTAGAATCTTATTCTCATTGTATTAGAAATGTAATTAAAAATATTATGCAACATTTTCAAAACATTGTACTTTATTGAAATGCAAATTTTACTGAGGTCACTTTGTACCCCGCTCCGGACCCGATTCTATTTTAGATCTTCCGTTATCCGAGGGTTAACACAGTATTTTGCTCTCCGGTGTTTTGAAGCTTTCTACTACTTGACATACCTTTTAATTATGATCTGATTGTCACTCTGAGGTGAACACTCAGACTGATTGACTAATCCAAAAGGTGCCAACGATCCGGATAATCACAAATAATACTCATAGCTGGATAGCTAACAGGAATCTGTTTCAGCAACAAAACCACGGAAGATGAGTTGGAGCACAAGAGGACACTATTAAACTGCAAAACACGATAACCAGCACCAGCAATAAACAAAATCGTTAAGCAATAACTTGACGGGCCGTCACAATCACAACTTACACAAGAACTGCCTGTAGATGCACGCTTAAAGTGTTTGGAGAGAACGATTACAAATGTCTGACACAGGGAGTGTCATCGCACCTTTGATCTTTGAGATAAAATATTATATAATTTTAATGACCTTGCTTGTCAACAGCTTGTGGTCCAGAACCGGAATTCGGTTCATGGTTCCACCTGCTCCTCCATTGCTCATTTCCCCGTATGACATGTTTTCTTCTACTACCGCCAGACTCAACCTCAAATATCGACCTGAAATATTTTCTGTAGATGTCAAAATGGCTTCCTGTCCCCTCGCTGTCCCTCTCACGCTGTAATCCCTCTCTGCCTTGAATCTATATTGTGAGTCTTAGTATTGTCTTTCTTGCTCTTGTACTGTATCCATGTTCTTTGTAACCTGTATGTATAAATCTTTGTATCTTATATATCTATACTACCATGTAACTGAATTGATTATACTAATAAAGATTTTATTTCTGCGAGAGTGAGACAGTGATTGGGCTTTGCTTGCATCTCCCTGCTGGGCCGCCCTGTACACGGTCCAGCATGGAGATAGCTATTAGAGTAAAAAACTGTCAACTAGGCGATGCATGAGAAGGACCGATATGTCATCGTAAGCTCATAAAACAGTCCTGGGAGAGTGGTGGGTACCCAATCACTGTAGATGTACCTACACCATTGTAGATAAAAATGTTTGGATAAGGACAATGTAGATTTTAAGCGTACACAACAAACACGGGTTACAAGGCTGAATGCAATTAATTTCTAGTTACCTGAAATAAAAACGTCTTTTGGACAATGACAATTGATTTCATTACCCCGCTTGTTTTTAAAAAGTTACCAAATAAAACAAAAGAAATTACAATACACAAACCTTTTAAACACAGTATTAGTAATTTTATAAAAATATCAGGTTGAAGGTATGCTGAAGAAGTGATCCGCCCTTGACCTTTGAATTGGCAAAATCTGCTTTATATATTTTGAAGTGTACTCTAATATAGTATTTATTTTTGTATCTACTTAAATTTTTATCTTAATTTTATATTTATATTTTCTTTTCTTTTAGATTTATGTATTCTTATGTTTGTATATATTACTAAATTTTTATTCTGCTTTCATTTTTACGTTTCTATTTCTTTACTATTGTTATTTATTACTATGTAGCTGTTACATAACTCTTAAGTGAGAATAACTGCCACAGAACGGGTTTTACCTAGTGTGGAGTTATTAGTAATTTATGTTAACAAATGTAAAATAAACAATAAACAATAATTGTTACATTTGAGTTCGGGAAATTTTGGCAGATAACAGGTAATGCAGGTACTCGTATAAACATAGAGTTAAGGCCTACGTTTCGCTACCGTGTATTCCGACTTATTCTGAAAATAGCAATACCTTCTGGCGATTGTTGCCCCAACGCTCAAAACATCGAGACATCTGTCAAATGTCAATATTGCTATCTTTGTGACGAATATATTGATTTAAATTAAATATTTAAACTCTTTGTATGAATAAATTAGTAGATGTGTGTGAAACAAATTGTTTTCTACCAATTTTTAAAATGATATGAGTAGGGGAAGGTGTGGTACCTTAGACTTGGTTGTACCTCGAACATATATAAGTATTCGTAATTCGTATATTGACGCCCTTTTATCTTAAAATTGACAATAGTAGTTTGAACCACTAGGTAGATACTGGACATTTGTTTCCGATGGTAAACGGCACGCGTGTTTATGTGAAGGGATTTTGAAAAATTTCGTTCGTAAAAGTAAGTTTTTATCATCTCATTTTTATGTATATTTATACCTACCATACCTACCATGTTTCCTGTGTAAATAAGTATTTAATGATTGAATAAATCTTAAAAAATTGGGTCATTATACCTTTTTTGTATTCTAAACCTAAAAAAAATAAAGATTGTTTTTGTTAGTTTGGCCTAAAATCATCATAAATATCAAGATATTAAATTTCAAATATTTATCAAACCATGCTCAACGGATGCTTAAATCAAACATGTTGGGAATTTTAACTTAACCAGTAATTAATGAAAAAAAAAACTGAAAATATGTCCGAGGTACAACATCTTCTCGCAGCTAGTAGTAAAATTTCGGAGATATGCGACATCAAAATTTGAATTTTTTTCAATTTTTCTTACAAGACTTATTCTTTGTAAAACGTTGGACTATTATTACAGTATCTCTTATCGAGTATGAAAAATTCATTACATTTAATACAAGTCAAATAAAATAATAAAAACCTTCCAATTCCAATTGAAAAATATTCCCATTGGAATTTCTGCAGGATTTTTATCATTTTATTTAACTTGTATTGAAACGAATGAATTTTTCGTAAGCGATGTAAGTTATTGTAATCATAGTTCAACGTCTTGCAAAATAATAAGCCTTGTAAGAAATATTGAAAAAAAATGCTAACTTTGATATTGCATAATCTTTTAACTATTGATATTAATTAGGTCATTGTAAGAAGGACCTGATATAATCGACTGTTAATAATATTCTAAAAATTTTCCACGAAAATACGTATCAGGGAACATGCAGTAAAAAATCGATAAGATTAAAATCGATAAAAATCCGGCAAGTGAAGCCATACTGATATCTCGATAAAGAGAAACTATGACACTTCTTTCAATATTTATTAATTTTGTTAATAATATAATAAGTCTGTTAACGAATATAAATATACTAGTTGTTCATACCCGGCGTTGCACGGGTTAAGGTGGCTCGATTAAAGCGGATAATTGACCAGTTATTTTTATTAATTTAAAATAGAAAACGACGGAGTCTCCTTATTGTATTTTTTTAATTCCTAATTGAAAAGAATTAAAGAAAATTTCCATTTAGTTTATTCCTGTTGTTTTATTTGGTTTTTATACGCTTTGCCCGGGCTTCCCCTACGAGAAAAATAACCAATATTTAAACATACAAATTTATGTCATAAAGAAAGCGAATTAATAGCTCCACTGAGAATCTCGTGTAGCACAACAATATTGGATATTTTCAGTCGAGACTCCACTTGGTGCATTTCGAAAAAGGCAAGATGGTCCTCGTCGCTGTCAACAGAGTGACGCAATCTATTCATACCGCGGCTCTCAGGTTGAAAATCTGGTCCTTACCACACATATTACATACACCACAAGACCCATCATTTTACCTACTTTTTTGTATATATACAATCATAAAAAACGGTAGGTACATACATATGTACGAAACTCTATTAATATTTGCCGAGTCATGTTCATACTCGTTTTTCCCGCTCGGATTTTCTGAAGTGATGGTGGCCATACAACATTTTGTGAACAGCATTGCATAATTCACAGCCATCGGCGAGACAACCAAACAATATATACGAATGTATTTTAGTTTCAGTCTTCAGTTAAGTCTGCAACGTAAAGCGTAGCAGACGGATGAACATGGGTAGACCGGCCATGTTTTTTTGCTAATTAAAGAAATATTCATTTGGGTTCGGTTCAAGGTCTCGATTTAATTTTAGTGCCTAATTGTATACATATCTTCGGTACCTATACATATTACAGTGGAACAAATTATACTTGAAAATAATGAAGAATTTTCCGCATTTTGTGGTTTTGTTGGCGTGCGTCAGTCATGTTTTTAGTTACAAGATCCTGTTGATCGTGCCGCCGCCAGTCCGCAGCCATTACATGCTTATGAAAGCTCAAGCTGACATACTGCACGAGCACGGACACGAGGTAAGTGTATTAGCGACTAGTTTTGACTGTTGATGTATATTATAGATGTCTCACAGAAACGAAATTGTATTTTTTCAAGGGAGAGCAGGTATAGAAGTCTTTTTTGGGTGGCCATAGGACTTACGACCTATCGTACGGTTGGCTTAGGTGATCATTTACACATATGTAACGTTCGCCATTTCCACCTATGATAGAATACCATGTCTATTAATTTTTTGGAAGTTGTATTTATATTAAATTTTTGCGCCACGTTTCACATGTGAGTTCTAACGATCAATATAGATGTCTCGTTTAGTGACATCTGTGGTTGTTCAAGGGGAAGGAAAAAGCTTTAACGCCAGCCGCTAGGGCTCGTTAGAGACACCGTAAGACATCTATAATATACATTAATTGATTATTGATGTCCCTGTGACAGAAAATTTTGGACATTATCAAAATATTCCGAGTTTTGACTGTCTTTAAGATCTTCCCATACTTTAGAATTTGATTTTTTTCTCTCTCTTTGTTTTGGCGTTCACCAATTAGGTGTTATTAGCCAGTACAAAATATATACAAATTAAAAACAAACTAACATTAATGAATAATAATAAAAACAGGTATTAATAATTTTATGAATACTTATATTAGTACTTTGAATATATAATAACATAAATATTATATACCTAGATGTTTTACTTTTAAATGGAGAATGTCTACATGAAAAGCGAATCACAACAATATTTTTATTGTTTTAACAAACTTAATTAACCACTCGTGGGTCAGTCCACTCTGAAGCCTGCTATACACGTAAAATTGTACAGCTTGTCTCATAGCTAGTAGCAAAAACTTTACAGGTATACTTCCGTCTTGATAATGAGTCGAAAATGTTCAAGCAACCATGACCATCAATGATTATGAAGAATGCAATATCAAAGTTTGCATTTTTTTTCAATATTTTTGAAATATTTATACAAAATTTGAACTATCCTTACAGGAAAAATACTTGCATGAAAAATTCATTCGCTCTAATACAAGTCGAATAAAATGTTAAGAAAAGTTCTTAGGTTTTCACGGCCACTCAGAATCTTCAAGTTTGTGTTTACTGGGGTATTATGCCGTGTTGTTACGATCTTTCGGGCCGACGTTTCGGATCCCATTGCAGGGTCCATCATCAGGGCTGATGTGTTGAACACAAAATTTTCGCTACTAGCCATGAGATACCCTGTATATCGTTATGATATATCTGTTTTAAACGATTTGCGCAGATATATCGATCGTGTGTATGACAAATCGTTGCAGATTATTAGGTTTGCAGAGTCGATGTATCGTTATCGATTGCAATCATAGTTTTCATACAAAAAAGCCGATTAAAATGAAAAAAAATCTAATAAAGTTCCTGCAGAGAATGGAGAATTTGAGTATTTTTTTCAATGAATAGAAATTAAAATTTGAGTATACCTAAGTGAACAAAAATCTGAAAGTAAAATGAAGATATTTGAAAAACTAACAAAGTTATAGAATTTTAAATATGTGTTTTGCATGAATAATTTTGTTCCGTCCGCTGGAGTCGCGTGACGTCATCTCTCGTACCCGGTGTACAGGTTTGTTATCTAAAGCTGGCACGAACACAGTACTCCCGCCAATTCAACTTTAATATACATCATGTATAAAAAAATCGTTTTATATTATTTTAACCAATTAAAAATGCAATGTTTTTAAAGACACTTTGTATCATCACCTGTATTTCGTAATATAAGTAAAAACAAAACAATAACAGTCTCTGTCACGCTCATAAGCTTAACCGCATGAGAGAGAGACAGAGAGATTTTTCGAGATGCGTATACAGTGCGACGTTACCCCATGCGCTTGCGCGGGTGACGTGGTGGGAAATGTGTGTACACGCCAGCTTTAGTTAACCGACCTGTACATGGCGGCTCGTGTTGCGCGTGACGTCACAGGCGAGATGGAGGTCATTCATTCCGCCCTAACATATAATAACTTTAATATTCTTTTTCTCTGTTATTTATTGATGGATTTTAATATTTTTTTCACCAATTTATTAGTTTTAGACTATATAAATGCTACAACATATTACATTATCACTATGAAACTTCTTCATTGACAATGAACGCGAATATCGTGGAAATTGCAGCGATATATCGTTCGTTACGTTTGTAGCAAGCTTAATAAGTGATGTAGAAGAAAAAATGGTTATTCGACTGTCTCAGAAAAATCGTTTTGTATACAGGACGTGCACATCATTGTGTTTTGGTAGTTTAAAAACATATATTTTTAATCTTATTGTATCCGGTTCAAATATGGCGATTTTTGTTTAGGCCTTACGCCGTTTTTCGCGTTATTTAGCGATTTTTCAAATTACTCAACACTGAGTGAGCACAAAAGATAGGTCAAAAATATTGAGAAAAAATGCAAACATTGACATATCTCTTTTAACTATGGACATTACATTGAAAGTAAAGATTTTTTTCTATTCAAAATTGAATGAAGAAGAAAAGTTTTTGCTGCTACATACAAAAAAAAGTTGCGAAAAAAATCTAAATATAATAATTTCGCTGTGTGTATTGTTACAATAAATAGCATTGTTGCATTAATTTAAAATTGATGTGTTTTACAGGTTACTCTGATAAGCAGTTATAAATCTGAGAAGCCAGTCTACAGGGAAATTGATATCCCAGAATTACTTTCTGTAAAACCAGGTAATTACCCTTTTCAATAAGTTACTATTCAAAAATCCAAAAGTCAACTTCAATTGAACATAGTTATGCAAAAAGCATCCAAACCTCAAAGTGCTACAAATGAGTTATACAGGGTGTCCCATACCTAGTAGCAAAAACTTTACAGGTGGATTCCCGCCTTGATAATGAGTCTAAAATGTTCAAGCAACCATAACCTAAGGATATCAATAGTTATGGATACATATATGGAATATCACTTTTGCATTTTTTTCAATATTTTTTCAGTATGCAAAATGTTGAACTATCATTACAGTAATTTTATTGATTATGAAAAATTCATTCGCTGCAGTACAACTCAAATAAAATTAAAAAAACATTGTAAAAAATTCTATTTTAAATTTTTGCAAGGTTTTTATAATTTTTTTTTTGACTTTTATTAAAGCGAATGAACTATTGATACTATGTTATGATTGCTTGAACATTTTCGACTACTAGCTATGAGACACTTTGTGTAGGTATGGGTTTGGACGACTCATTGTGATATCTTAATGTGCTGAAAACGTCCAAGGTCTAAGTGCTTTTTTTGTAAATTCAATATTTTTCTATCCCACATCACGGCCATCACCGTTAAATTAACTCAAAAAATGTCCATGTATTGTCATTTTTAAATAGTCATTAAATAAGTACACAATTATCTAAGAGAAAATTTAAAGCAGAAATGAAAATTGAGCAAACAAAAAAAAATTCTTGTATACTTAAATTTTATTGAATTCATCCAAGTCACATAGTATATATAAGAAAGCTGGAATTTATTAACATCACTCATTTTTTATAGAATATATCCAACGCACATAAAAACAAAGTTAGTATAGTTTTTCGTACATTTAGACATTATGTACAAAGAATCCAAACTGAAAAAAGTCTCATGTCATTTGTAATTTGAGTTTTTTTTATAATTAAGTAATTTCACTAAAAAAAGTCTACAATGAGCCTTTTGCAGGAAAGTACGCAGTAATGAATAAAATATTTATATGTGTATTAGATTTTTGTAGATTCAAATCATTAGAAGCCATTTTATCAGTTCATTATTTTTTGGGTTGGACGCTTTCAGCATAACTACGTCCAATTGCTGTATGTGGAAATGTCCGAAGGATGAGGAAATATGGAAGTGAAGACTAACCAGAATTTTCGCTACAGAGATTTTGTGCATTGTGCTTTGGCATGATGAGTGCTAAATAAAATATTTTATGCAAAATGCATAGCGCAATAATTCAATAATAAGTTACCTGACGTACTAAAAGCATCCCAAATTTATGGGAATATAAATATGTGAAATTGAATATGTAAAGTTAGTAGATAAGCAGACAAGCTAGCACTTCAGTCGAATACGTAACTCTGTCGCTCTGCACGCAGACACAAACAAATTCATACCTCCGCCTTCCCCTCGTGCTCCCTCCGCTGCCCCCACTTACACTCGCTAGTGAGACAAATAATTGGCCCACTATTTTCTTACTTATGCTGCTGTACCGGCCCATAGGGTATCTATGGTAGATGTCGAGGCCGTCAAACCGGCCTGTGGGCTATATGTATCGATTGTTTAGGCAGGTTTCCTATAGGGTTCAAAGGGTTAATATGCATCATCAGCTTCATATTTCTAGAACGTCTATCTATTCCTGCACTTATATCCTTGTCATTTTTCACTGTGTATTTTACAAATTCTGTTTCATTTGGCAATTCACATATAAATTCATAATACATATTGTGTGTACCGCCTTAAATAAACTTGTAAATAAATAATGGTTTATTTGTTTTTAGATGCCTCTATTGTTGGTTTGTCAATAACCAAGTTCAGCAATGTTTTGGCCATGGTAGGAATACTTGATATGGTGAAGCGATGCTCAGGAACCATGTTCGAGAATAAAGATTTCAGGAAACTGCTGGACGATAAGACAGAGACGTTTGACCTGGTGATTGTAGAACACTTCATGAATGATATGCTTATTGGGTGAGAGCTTACAACTTTATTATATATGTTTATCCGTTCAGGGCTACGGAGAGTACATGTGAATATTATATTTTTCAGTTATAACCTATACTCTCTAACATATATGTATGCATGTGTACAACATGCATATAACGCAAAATTGACCATCATTGACCACTTTAAATTCTCCATTAACATTTAGAATGTTCGGAATTTGAGATTTTGCAGGAAATATAGCTCTATCCCTTCCAAAATCATGTTTCCAAATCTCTATTAAAGCAAAGGCAGCAATATCTACTTCAACCAATCAACCTCCAAGGTATGTTATACGACAAAATGGCCGCTTCATACTAAAGTGAGAATTGATGTCGAATTTAAACTGAAACATTATAGCAAAGACGACAGATGTGCAATCATGTAAATAGCAATAGCAACAATGTCCACTTTTTGATAGCAAACACAGCAATATTCATTTCATATTTCAATGTTGAATACTCATTTATACACAAATATTAAAGAAAAACTAAGTTGGCGTTTGTTTTAAAAAAATTATTTCCGATAAGATTTTATAGATTCCAGAGAAATTGCCTGGAGTTGTGAGAGATTTTTTAACCTCAGTGAGATATTGCTGTCTTTACTTTTATAATCCTTATTCATTTTAATTTATGTTGAGACGAAGAGAAAAAGGAAGTGGAATATTTCATATGCAATTTACTCAAAATATGATATTTGGGTTTGTGGCGGTGTCGTTCCAGTGGTGCAATTTGCAATGTAATAACCATTAACCTATGTTTAAAAAAACAATAAAAACTATATTTGTTTTTGATGTTTGATTCGAGTCATTCAAAATTGATCAGAATATGCAGCTGTTCTTAATAACTGCAGAACAATATAGTCGGCGTCTACTGAATAAGTGACAATAAGTCAACTATTGCTCGACCACAATAACTTGGCGTGCAGCGACATTGGAAATAAAACCCGCCCCGCCCGCACCCGGCGATAACCTCTCGCCCTGTCATTCAGTAAAATTTTGTATTTGCTCGGGAGCTGTGACATCTTGATTACCAATATACACTGAATTATTATGTCCAAAACATACTAAACAGTCCCGAATGGTGCAAGAACAATTGCCAATGAAGTATTAAAGTTTTGCGAAGCTGAAAAAGCAAATAATGGACCGATATTACCGTCTGACAGTTTGACAGACAGAACGGCCGCCATTACGGCTTGGTTTCTTTAGTGCTGCCCGACCAAATTTCTGTTAAAGGCTATGACACCGGTCACCGGACATTCTGTACATTATGTATTGTGTAATAAATTTACACCCTGTTACTTCTGTTACGCGACAGGGACGCCTTCCCTTACATGCCAATTTATGATGAATGAATGATTTTTATTTATTATTGCTACATTAATAATATATAAATAGTAATATTTCAGACTTGGAGTGAGATTCAATTGCCCTGTGATCCTGAGTTCCCCTGTGGGCCTGGGTCATTGGGTGGCTCGTCTCTCCGGGAATCCAGATAATCCAGATGTCATACCTCACTTGTTGCTCCCATTTGCGCCCAATATGAATATATGGCAGAGGGTGATCAACACTGCGATGTCTGCGGCCGATGTGCTGATTGATTTGTGAGATTTTTTATTATTGTATTGTTTACGATGTCCATAGACTAATTATATATGTAATAAACTTCTCTGATGTGTAAACCCTGCTTGCAGCAGGTCTTAAGCATGATCCATTTCTCATTTTTAACATCCAATCCACAAGATAACATCCCTTTCTCTGTAAAATTGTGTTGCATGCAATACAATTTCATAGACAAATGGAACACGTGTCACAGATCCAAAAAAATAAAATAATAAGTTTATTCCAGCGTAATCGAGTTGTTTGTGTGCGACCTGCATTATCAATATTTACCATGTAGTTAATAGATACAATAGAACATAAAATATATTGCATAAAAGGAAAGATACTAAAGGAGTGAATTATAGTGAAACATTTGATTTAATTAACTCAAAACAATAAAATAAATACATAATTACATAGTTATTTATTTACTGGCTGTAACCCGTCAAAAATGATGGAACATTGGTTTGCATCTTTGCTAAGCCGTAGTATATAGTTATAGTATCTTTTTGCGAGGCCGCGGAGAGGCGGCGGTGGCAACATGCTGTGAACGGTTGGTCCGGATTTGTTTGCCCAGGGTTTCAAGCTCCATCGCCGACCCGATGAACACAAATAATTGTGTGAATGAGAACATATCTACTAATCCAAAAAATTATTAGTTTTATGAAGTATAAAATTACTAATTTCTAAACAAATCAAAAGATTGGCATTAACAATGCCAAAATGTTAAATTTAATAACATTATGTACGCATTCATCGTTGGAGTTCAAATGATTAATATGTTAAATAAATATAACTTATTTAAATTGTCTTTGATTAATTTCTTTATGTATTTATTAAATGTCAACAGGTTTCTTGTAGATCCAGCACAAGCAAAAATGTACTCCACTTACTTTCCCGAGGAAGCAAAGAGGATCACCTATTTCGAACTCTCCAGCAAAGTTGCCTTAACGTTTCTCAACAGTCATCCGTCCGTCGGGATGGCAAGACCTCTACTGCCCAACACTGTAGAAGTCGGGGGCTACCACATACAGAAATCTAAACCTCTGCCTAAGGTATGACATATTATCTACTATAGGAAATCGCATCATAATACTCAGTCATAACAAATAATTTTAAAAAGTGTGGTTATTAAGTAGTTATAATACTCATGCCTTTATCTTTTATTATTAATTGTGATAATAATGCCTCTTCCACATTGTTGGTCCTACCAACTCTGGATTACGCTCACCCATAGTGGGAAAGTGCCGAGCCTGCAACGATTTGTTCACCAACATTGACATCTATCATGTGTCTCTATACCACCCAAGATCACAAGTGAACATAATTCTGCATCACAACACTGAATTATTACTTGATTAATAATTAAATATTGATTCATTGCTGTGACGCAAGATATAGGTACATAAATAAAGTTAGACTTACCTTAATATGTCATATTTAATATTTTTATTTAATTTATTATGTTTTATTCACTACTGTTACTGCTTATGTCTAATTTACTTATATTATTATTATTATGTATTATTTCAAAATTATTTTTACTACTGTTACTACTTATGTCTTTTATTTTTACTTTATAATTAACTTTATAATTATAGTCTTTATAATTAACTCGTGGAGTCTCTTGCTTGCTTGACGAAAAAAATTTGGATCGATTTTTAACCCTTTTCCCGTGATCTGAAACTTTGCAAGTAGACTCGTGGCGACGATCAAGAAGATCTATCAAATTTTCGTTAAAAAAAATAATTATTATTTTAATGGTTTTTTCATACAAGTTGTATGGAGATTCCGACGCATATGGTAGACACGAAACCCGAAAATGAGAAAGGGATTATTTTAAAAACTTGGTTTTTATGGGTTACTCTTTAATTTACTTATATTATTATATATTATATCAAAATTATTTTTATGTGAAATATGCGAGGATATAATTAATAAGTTCATTTGAGCTATTTATACTCTCATACAAAAATACATATCATTTTCTTAAATCTGTAAATATATACCTATATGTATTTCCAAACAAATAAATAAAAAAAATTTTAAAAAAAATCTCTAATCTACTTTGTAGTTACCCGTGATGTAGTTATATTGAAATCACATGATTAATTTTTATTTTCTAGCTAATTGAGCTAGGTGTTAGTTAGCTATTGGGAAGGTAATAGACATTGGTGTAAATATGACCAAACTAAATATAGAGCAGTCACGATACTCTCATTGTGAAAGACTTTTTCGTCATAATAGCGATTCCCAAATTAGATCACCCTGCCTGTCTGACCTGACTTAATTCCCTGCGATTTATAGCTATCTGCAAAATTGAAAGCTGCTCTGAAGGGACTAATATAACTGTATCCAACATATTATGAGACAGGTACTCGGTAAAACAGTGTTCCATAAAATGAGCTGAAAAATTTGTGCAGATATGAGAATGCCATCTAATTCAGTATTCAGAAGTTCAAGGTGTATACTTTGAAGGCGAATGTAGGCACTAGAGTTAAGTTCTACGCATACATTTTTATTGAATTCTGAGAATTAAATTATCACACCTCATATGATGGGATATTTCATACATAAATACATGGTAATTTATCTTAATACTTGCAGGATCTTCAAACACTTTTGAACAGTAACAAACATGGCGCAATATTCTTTAGTATGGGCAGCAATCTCAAGAGTTCTCACTTCTCCAAAGAGCTTAAACAGGGTTTAATTAACTACTTTGGTAAACTGAAGCAAACAGTTCTCTGGAAATTTGAGGAGGACCTGCCAGGAAAACCGGACAACATCATCATCTCTAATTGGCTACCACAATCCAGCATTTTAGGTAATAAAACGATGCTACAACCCCATGTTTGTTGACTTTTTAAATTTTTTTATTACATTCATAATTACAATGTTATTTATACAAAATGTGTACAGTGAATTTATATTCTTTTAATAATGCAAAATATTACGAAGTTACACTTTTTGCCGTCAGCACCATCAAATTATTTGACCAGCTTGTAAAATCACTTTTACAAGTGTTTCAAATTTTTGTGATGTTTACTTTATTATAATTTCAAATATTTCGATTAAAATCAATGAATGAGAATAAACTAAAAAAGTCTTTAACTTTATTTTTACGCAGAACACCCAAATTTAAAAGCGTTTGTCTCCCACGGAGGACTCCTGAGCATCACAGAAGCTAGTAGTGCTGGAGTACCTATGGTTGTAATTCCAATCTTCGGGGATCAGCGCCACAATGCAGCAGCTGTTGAAGAGAGGGGTCAAGGAGTTATGCTGGACTACAGCAACTTCACACATGAGTCCTTGGCATGGGCGCTAGGAGATGTACTGAGTGATCCAAGGTTGGTTGTGCGAAAACTCACTGTACATGGAAAAATCATCATTTACAAGATTCCACCACAACAAACAAACAGGCAAAGAGAATTAAATTAAAGCATGTAAAAAGGACAAAAGATATGATACATATCCTGTTGGATGGTCCTAAAAATGTTACTTCCTAGTAGGGATGGGTCGTCCACGTCCGTCCATCGACGAGACGATCAACTAGTTGAATTCGTCAACTAGTTGATCTATTTTCAACTTTATAGATAAAAAAATAAATCTATTATTATTTTGTTTACACCACTTTTTATTGATTTTTTACATGTTTCGGGAACAATGTTCCTTTTCTCAGATTGAGCCTTAAACTAAAGTTGACAAATAATACAGATATATTTATTTATTAATAATTTCACCACAAAGTGAAAGCCTGACTTTGAAAGATTTATTCTTCAATAAATTTCTAGATAACATCTCAAATGTAAAGTATTTTTAAATTATGTATTTATTTATATATTTATAAATAATATTAAAATGTAAAGGTTTTTATCATTTTATTTAACTTGTATTGAAACGAATGAATTTTTCGTAATCGATTTGAGTTAGTGTAGTGATAGTCCAACGTTTTCCAAAAAATAAGTCAGGTATATTGAAAAAATTCAAACTTTGATGTCGCATATCTCCATAACTATTGATATTAGGTCATGATAGCTTTCGACTCATAATCAAGGCAGGAATATAGTCCTGCGAGGTTATTAATGTTTTCCATATAACAATGTACACATGTAATGATATGTACCTAATATATTTTTTTATACACACATTACTGCTTTGTACTTATTTATATTTTTAATTTTTATACTCATATTTTAATGCTTATACCCAATACTTTCACTGCTTATATATGTAGTTTATATTTATATTTTACTGCTTACACTTGATATTGTTGTGTATACCTACTTCTTTCTTTATTATATATAGAAAGAAGTATATAAAACAATATGTAAAAGCCTATAATGTGCGTAAACAAATAAATAATAAAATATTTCTTTTTTACATATAAGCACAAGTAGCGGTTTTACTTTCCCCGAAACTATATTCCTTGGAACTTCTTTAAATTTTAAAAATTAACGTAATAAAAATAGCCAACGGTCGAGCCGTCAAGCAGCGTCGCGTCGAACCGTAGACAGTTGACCATCGTCCCGATGTTTAGATAGAACGTCCGCATAACGAAGTTGATGCGTCAACTAGTTGATCGTCTCGTCGATGGACGAACATGGACGACCCATCCCTAGTTTTTACATAATTATTGCAGATTTAAGGCATAGAAACTTTGGAAGCGATTTTCCGAAAACATGAATTTGTTACTTCTTGACTTCTTGCGCTACACAAAGGATATATACATATACCATTCTGATTTAGTAATGTAAATATATTTGAGTGGTGATATGTCTAACAACCATAAAACGTAAAATGAAGTTATTTTGTACTGTCAAGTGTACGAGTATTATTGTTATTATTGCCTATCAGGAAGACTCCACCAAAGTTTTTGCAACTAGCTACGAGACACCATTTATGTAAGTTTTTGAATAGTTTTTTTTGGGTTAAAAAGCCCGGCTCTAGTGGTCGCAGAGACACTACTAGCTACGAGACATCTTGCATATGTGGCGTCTGGCTGCAAAACCGCCACGTTGCATATATATGAAATGTTCAGTAATCAAAAAAAACGTTTTAAGTATTTCCCTTACACATTTTCCTGTTTTTTATTATTTTACTTGATACATATTAAGGATGTGTTAAAATCTGCATACCAATTTTAAAGATTTTCTTTGTTGTTTCCGCAATATAAAGATATATTGATTGCAAAGTGGCGGTTTTGCTACCCACCGCCGGTCGATTTTGTCGATAGAGTCGATATTGCTACCGAACGATCGCGAGAGGCGCGCTCGCGGACGATCACGTGTCGACTTGCCGACTTAACTCATTGCGAACAATACTGCGATTGAAAATTAAACAATGAAATATATTATTTTATAAATATTTTATTTGTGATTAACAATAGATGCAAAAATATTTTAAGAATTAAAATTTAGTGCATGTTTTGAGTAAGGAATATGGATGAAATATATTTTAGAAAATATGTAAATAATGAACCAACAATCATGGAAACAAAAATATTTTTAGATTTAACAATAATTCCGTATCACTTCTCGAGACCTTTACTACGACACCAAATTTAACAATAGATATAATATGTTTTTAAATAGGCAATTATTTCATCGGCGATTAACGGAGTTTATAAAAATATTTTAATGATTAAAAATTGATCTTCGAGTACAAAAATTTAATAACTTAGGCACATAGTTTTAATTATTTTAAAAACTAAAAACAATAATCTTAAGAATTAAATAAGAGTATGGAAATAAAAAAATATAATATATGATCATACCTATATGCCTATATAGGCTGTCTTATAGTAAGTAGTAAAAATTTTACAAGTGGGTTTCTGTCTTTATAAAGAGTCGAAAATGCTCAAGCAACCATGACCTAATATCAAAAGTTATGGAGATATGCAATATCAAATTTTGCATTTTTTTTTCTATATTTCCGACTTAGTTTAGGCAAAAAGTTAAACTATCATTACAGGAACTTAAATTGATTATGAAAAATTGATACAAAAATCGAAAATATAATTTTTTACGAGGTGTACATCTTATATACACTATGTAACAGAGCTAGTCCACAATACCTGATAGGTAGATTTCTACTTTAATTATGATTCGAAAATTTTCAAGCAACCGTGACCTAATATCAATAGATAAAGAAATATGTGACATTAAAATGTGCATTTTTTTTTCAATATTTCGGACTAATTTTTTTAAAACGTTGTACTTTTACTACCTATACTTATATCAAATATAAACAAATTATTCCCTTTTACACAAGTTAAACAAAATAATAAATACCCTGCAATTCTAATTGGGAAAAATAAAATTGGAACTTTTGCAAGATTTTTATAATCTTATTTAACGTAATTAATATAAATAACTGTAAATATAGTTCAACTTTTTGTAGAAAATAAGTCAAAAATATTTTTTAAAAAATGCAAACTATTATTGTTAGCTCATGATTGCTTGAAAAATTTCGACTCATTATCAAGACAGAGAATTAATATCGTTTATAAAAAAATCATGCACTGCAATACAAATGAAATAAAATAATAAAAACCCTGTGAAAATTTCTATTTTCAATTTTTGCAAGGTTTTTATCATATTATTCGACTTGTATTAAAGCGAATGAATTGTTCATAATTGGTATAAGTTACTGTAACGGTAGTTCAACTTTTTCACTAATTTAGTTCCAAAAAATTACAAAAACGTTTATATAAAAATTTCATCCTTTTCATATCATAAATCTGTTTAGATCTTATTAGATTATCTTATTTCACCCAGAGTGTAAAGTCTCGTACTTCTAGCTACGAGACACCTTAATAATATTAGGTAACATTTGCCGCGCAACGGCTAGTACAGACGATAGCCAATTGCAGATGCCAATGGCCGCGCAGCAGCCACTTGCGGCCTCGCGGTCGCCAGTATAACCGTTTGCAGGGCCTAGCAGCAAGCAATCGGTGAATAAATTTAAAAATTATTTAAATTTATTCACTTCAATACAAATCAAATAAAATGATGAAATATTTACAGAAACTGAAACTGAAGGCGATAATGATAATGATGATGATGAAGATTTTATGCTGATGGTGTATGTTATGTTAGATACAATAAATACTTATTTTTGTAAGTTAACTTTATTTTACCTATAATAAAATAAATTTATAGTAAATCCAATCGCACGGTCTTTAAAGTGTCAACAAAAATATTCAAAAATGTGCACAAAGCGGACTTTTTAATGTGATAATTCTTTCCTATTTCGCTTTTGAAAGTTACATTTATATCCATCCTTGTTTACTTCATGCTTTAGTACACTGTCTTTTGGTAATAAAAGATGTCTACTTCTAGTTTTTATGTAAATATTTAAGGTAATCAATACACGCGTTATCTGCGACAGACGACGTTTCTCCATATTAAATCTCGTAGCGGGGCTCCATTCTGATTGGTCCGAGTGAATAGTGTCGGTTCTGCATCCCACTTTGCGGCAACGTGGCGGTTTTGCTACTCACCGTTATATTTAAGGACGATTTTGAAGGGCATGGAAGCATATTTTCTTATATTGGAAACTTGCAGAATGTGCAGAATAGGATACAGATCATTAATCAATCAAAACATGAAAAATGGTTTTGTATGGATAGTGGCGGTTTTGCATCCAGACGCCACATATAGAACCAATAAAGCATTATTATAATAGCTGATTTCTTTAATGAATTTAGTTTATTACTAAACTAAATTCATTAATCACTAAAGCAGTATATACATTAAAATTGTCTTTGTATCAATACTTAATATTTTAAAAATAACAAAACATAAAATTATTATCATATGTGTGTTATTAATTTATTTCAGAAGATGTATTACAGCAGATGGTATATCTTCTGTTATAAATGAATAACAAAAACCTATACTTTCGTAAAAAATCCAAAAAGATTAATTAGTATTTATGAAAAGAAATATCTATAAATAAATGCTATTTTACTCTAGAACAACCACCTATGTATGACCAGTGGCTTCCCAAGCAAAGTTCCACCCTTAACCATTTTTCTATTGTTCCTCTAATAAATTTTTATGATAAATTCATTACAAAATTGAACTCCCTCACAAGCTGTCTTGGTGATCTTAGTGGATGCATTCGGTCACGTTTGGCACGCTTTGGCAATCATGTAGGTTTAGTGTTTAAATCATGTTGTGCTTTGAAATTGTACTGTTTCATAACCCAGTCCGTTTCCTCCCTGGGTAAAAAATGCAATGCCGCCGCCCTTTGCCGAATTTTTGCGACATTGTATTCAGAGCTTTGCCCATTGATATTTTACCAACACATTTTTGTCCGATTGTTTCCTGCAGTTTTTAAAAATCAACCTTTGAGTACCATTTAAAGATTATTTAAAAAAAATTAACACGAGACAGTAAACCTAATTGTATTAAATCTTACTTTTATGTTCCGCTCCCAATTTGCTGGCCTTGAAAACCTTTTTACTTGTCTGTCCACGGATGTCCCCTGTCTATGACACGATACAAGCCTTAGTGGTTAGTGGCGTGCAGTAGCATAAACTTAGATTACCTGTTGGAACAAACATATTCATATTGCATATAAAATGTTCGAATTACCATAAACTAATCAATACAAACAGAAAAAAATTAAATTTATTTATTCAATTAATTGTAATCAATGAACTCAATAATTCAAATACAGTAATAATCAATACTTTATTAGCAGATGATTGTCAGAGCAAATTGACACTTAGAATGCGCACAAAGCATTTTCAGTAAGTATGGAATTATAACATTGTCGTTTCTGTAAGTGACGTGCGCGCAGTTCTCACCGAAAATTAGACTTTTCGAAGAAACGCGCTATAGTGCGAAAGATTTACAAACCAACTACATAAAACTCGCAGACGTGTAAAGATAACGCGAATATAATACGGCTTCAGTTGGAAAATATTCAGTTCAGTGAGATTCTATTGCAGATTTAGGAAACAAATTTGATGCACGCATATAAGTAAAATAATAGAAACATGATATGAAGTCGAAAATAACGAATACTGTAAAACTCTAGCATTTAACGCGGATTATTGCTCGCCCAACGTAACTTGGCGTGCGGCGAATTTTGAACTAAAACCCGCCCTGCCCGCACCCGGCGGTAACCCCTCGCCCTGTCATTCAGTTCGTTCTCGTCTTTGAGCGCGAGCTGTGTCATCTTGATTACCAATATACACTGAATTATTATGTCCAAAACATCCTAAACAGTCCGGGATGGTGCAAGAACAATCGCCAATGAAATATTAAAGTTTTGCGAAGCTGAAAAAGCGAATAATGGACCGATATTACCGTCTGACAGTTTGACAGATAGAACGGCCGCCATTACTGCATGGTTTCTTTAGTGCTGCCCGACCAAATTTCTGTATTTAATACGACACCGGTCACCGGACATTCTGTACATTATGTATTGCGTAATAAATTTACACCCTGACAACTTCTGTTACGCGACAGCGACGCCCTCCCTCGCACGCCTAGTTATAGTGGTACGTCTATACGGCTAGCATTTAAAATCTGCTTTTTTAAGACGAGGATAATTTACCTAATTAATATTTGTTTCACAATTTTTCTGCTTGTATCCGCCGCACGCCATTGGTGCTTAGCTACAGTACTTCTGATCTTATTTTATCTCGTCCTTTCGTATAAACTTTTTTTACAATTTGGACTAACAAATATCTGGAGAATGGTCCAATGTCGGTTGTAGGTCTTTTCATATAAACTTGCAATTGAGTTAATGTGGGTATAGTGCGTAATACGCGCATTGTTTCGTTTTGTTAAGTTTACGGATACGAGAGGAGCGCGTTCGTAAACTTAACAAAACGAAGCAATGCGCGTATTACGCACTGTACAGTTGACGGCAAACTTCATGAAATTCTTTGGCTAAGTGGGGGAATGCGCAGAAGACGAAATTTGGGTCTCGTTGGTAGAAAGGTAGATGCGCAAACGTCCCCCCACTACGCCGCAGAATTTCAAGATGTTTGCCGGCTACTGTACCCACACTAACTCAACTATAAAAGACCTATAACCGCGCGCGGTTCTTTCCGTTTATTTCTCTTCCGCCAGACAGCGGACCGTGGCGACTGTCGTCCCGCGCCGGACGAGATCCGACATGCTTCGTCGGCCGATCGCGACTAATTTTTCAGTACCCAAACTGAGAAATACGAATGGTCACTTCATGAACGATATACTTTTATTAAATCTTCTTTTTTTTATAAAATATACGTCAACAGAACCGCATGTACCCAGATTAGTGAGGGAGTCCATTGAAATATACAAACATCCCAATTTCAATAGTTACAAACTATCAAGTATTTGGCGCCCTGTTCTTACGACATTGATTCAACCCTTGAAAGACATCGCAGCGAAGTCCGCCGACGCCGAAAGTAACTAGTACAATTGCACACTGGCGACCTCTATTGTAAAAGAAGTGAACATTCCACAACAAAGTGCATATAATTTACGCCCTCGGAAGCAGTAATCGGTCCGCCCTCTACCTCCGCGGGTAAAGGTCTTCCTCCTGATGACGTTGAATAAGAATTCAACGAAACGTCGAGAATCGTTTCTCGGAAAAACATACGGTTCGTACAAAATATCAGCAACCAGTTACAGAAATTACGGACGTTACACTGAGTTGCGGACGGACAGACAGCGAAATTATTATGTTTGATTATTGTATTGCCATCCGGAATACGTTTCTCTGCCAAATTTCGGAGCGATTGTTGGTCAGGAAGTGGTTCAAATATTGATTGCAAGATTTGTGGCTGACATGCAGGTGAAGCTAAATACAAGCGTTTAAAAAGTCGCTGAAACATCCGGAGAACACGACGATGGGTGATTTATCAATTGGAACCGTAATTCATGAATTTTGGCCATGGTAAGCTGAGCTCCGCTGCGTTGTCTTGATGGAACAGCACTTTCGTCTTCAAATGCGGCCGTTGTTTTGCAATTTCTGTCATCTACTTGATAAGTAATGATGCGTAGTAATTTACCATTATCGCTTTGCCCCCTTTCTAGATAGTACATCAACAAAATTCCACGGCTATCTCAAAAAATAGTCACTATCGCCTTCAGGGCCGATAGAATAGTCTTTCGCTAAAATCGCTCTAAGAGCATTCGTTTTTTGTCCAAAGTTAGCGAGCGCGGCTACCATCGAGCCGGCAGTTTTCTCGGACTTAATTCTTCGTGCAAAATATGATAGATGCGTTCCTTCGATACGCCTACAGACTCCGCCATCTCTCTAAGCTCGAGTCTATTTCTTGTGTCGTTTGCTATTGTTGACAGAGAAGCGGTTTTGGGTGGACGCCTCCCCGCGCTGCTTGCACTCGTACGAGTTTAAGTGACGCGGGAATGGGGATGACCGCTTTAGCATAAAAATGCCGAATTGGGTGGCGAAAGTGTAGGGCCGATGTGGGAGCTATTGCTCACAAAACGGCCCTGGATGTGTGGTGGGTCTCTCTTCACTAACCTTGATTCGACAATGTTCCAATTTCGAATATTATTTGCTGAACTTTTAGATTTATCGGCGGTGATTGCGGTTGTCGGTAGTCCCGAACGCTCATCATCAACCGAGCTGGTAAATTACCATTCAGCTGCCTGTTTTTTCCTCCTCTCGTCAACAGCGTCCAAATCGGCATTAAAAGCACTGAACTGTCAAATAACATCTATAATATTTCGTACATTCTCCCGACGATCTCCCGTCTATTATATCGTTCTATCGGCCCGATTCTGAAAATAACAATGTCTGGATCTTTAAGATCTTTATCCCAACACTTAATAGACGATAATTAAAATTTAAAATGTCCAGAGCGGATTTTGTAATTCTACGGCTCAAATACACTGTATTAAAAGATGATATAAGAAGGATTGTTTCTTACAAGTATTAATTTCTTCATCCACAGCGTCCAGATGAAATATCATGGCTAAACTTATCATGACCGCGTTCGGCGTTACCGCGTATTCAAATCTTCCCATCCTGACATTTGACAGATATGTCTGGATCTTTAAGATCTTTATCCCAACACTTAATAGACGATAATAAAAATTAAAACTAAACGAGACATAGCTTTACGCCGGTGTTTGTTTCTGTAAGTTTCTACATGAGATAGATATAGAGGGAGGGAGAAATATGTAAATTGTTATTTGTCAAATATCAAGATGGGAAGATTTGAATACGCGGTAACGCGGTCGTGACAAGTTTCGTCATGATATTTCACCTGGACGCTGTGGATGAAGAAATTAATACGTTTGTAAGAAACAATCTTTCTTATATCATCTTTTAATACAGTGTATTTGAGCCGTAGAATTACAAAATCCGCTCTGGACATTTTTAATTTTTATTGTGGTCTATTAAGTGTTGGGATAAAGATCTTAAAGATCCAGACATTGTTATTTTCAGAATACGGATGTATGTAGGTAAACTCTAGTAGGATAATAATTGTTAAAAATAGCGTCCATAATTATTCCGCTGAGTGTACAGTTTTATAGATTGGACCGACTGGCTGGTGGTGGTACTCTTTTCACCTGATTGTTATCATCAATGTTGAATGACGGTCGACTTCGTACAATTTCAAAATTCAAAGATAAATGAACGTTACGAAGGGGCGATTGTTCAATGCTACGCCGCGGTTCGAGTAAGTCGTGTGTCTTGCTGTGTGCGCATTTGCTGACAACAATTAGAAGCGTATTATAGAACACAACACACCTTGGCAGCTCAAAATGAAGTATTTCCATTTGAGCATTCTCAAACAATAAGACACTGTTTCCTGACGCGGGTGGTGCGAGGCGTGTCTAAGGCGTCTGATACACATGCTTCTTTAGTGGCACGTGAGCATGCGCAGTATCCACTTTGACAGTGGCATGCTTATTAGTGGCATGTGTGTACGCACATTGCTAGAATTGAGCATGCCACCTAGTGGCATGCTCAAAAATCAACCGCCGGTTGATTTATAAGCATGCCACTGTCATTCACCATAGAGAAGGGGTATCTTTGGAGCATGTGTGAACAGACTTGCTTATTTATGAGCATGCTTATGTCATTCGCGGGCTTCGCGGCTAGTATTATCGATGCGATCTTCTCAAACATTACTTTTAGTGACTTATTATAGGAATCACGAATGTCTGCGGAATACTCGGTCACCGTTGTGTAAAAATAATATAGTGAGAAATAATGTTTACGAAATTTTATTAATAGGCAAACTAAAATCAAAAATGTGCGGATGGAAACTCGGGAACTTTTTTGATTTATTGGTTCACTTGAATTTTCTATTTCAGTTTGCAAAGTTTCCATTTTGAACAAGAGCGTCTCTATTGCATGCCACTAATAAGCATGTGTGTTTGATTGTTAGCTTTGGGCATGCTTATTTATGAGTATCCCACTACTAAGCATGCCAGTAATGAGCAAGTGTGTACAGTTGTTAGGGCATGCTTATTAGTGGCATGCTCATTAGCATGCCAGTAAAGAAGCATGTGTATCTGTACCTTAACAATATTAGCTCGGACGCTCTAAACTACATGTATGTAATCAAAATCCCCATACGCGATATGATTTTTTTGACACGAAAAAAAATGATGCGGAACATACATAATTCATAATTTTTAAATAGAACAAAAATCGCGTATGACAACATCATCAACATAAAAGGCCTCAACAACGTCAGGTTGAAGTGGATGGATGGGGATGCGGATATTCGTCGACTTGCTCTATTTATTTATTTATTTATTTTAGGGAAAATTAACAGCATACGTTAAATTATGCAAATTACATCTATAATATTTCGTACATTTATTCGTTTTGATTTTTGCGGTGCGATGATCCATCATATAGCGTCGTGTTTGAAAACTACTTTTTTTTTATATGTGACATTTTGAGAAAACTGCAATCTAAATAAATTGTCAAATTCAGAATCTTTCGGATTTCGACATATCGCATCCCGAGTGCAAGACCTTTCCACTAAAACCTTTTAAAATGTGATTGTTTTGTTATATCTTATTATAAAGCCATGTATTCACTAGGGGACAAATCGCGAAACATTCCGCTCGACATGTCGCATCAACATCTACGATCATGTTTCGGGGACAATGACGCGGTCATTTGACGTGTACACACCGGGACTCACATATCTTGTCGCGGAAATGTCATCCGATGAGGTTATGGATGACAGCTGCGGTATCTCAATTGGCGAAAACGGGGTTCCGCGCAATTCGAAATGTTATTTTGGGTCGCAATTTCAAATTAACGAGGTTTTACTGTAGTAAATTGAATATTATTAAAAACAAGGTCCTTTTTGCAAATAATTATTGTTTTCCAGACGTCGCGGAAATATATCGCCCTATGAGGTTATGATGATAGCCGCGTATCTGTTTATGTTAATGAGTTTATCGAAAAGTAAGAGGAGAAAAAAGAGGAGAATGCGAAATTATTTACTGCAAAGAGAAAGAAGGACGGTCATTCTATGCGATCTTCGATCGATACAGCTCGATGAGTTCGAGAACGATTTCGTTTCCCCGCATTGTCATCTTGACAGATACAGCGCGTGCGTATTCACTTGTAAACATACCACGTGGTACTGACGCTCCGCGGAATGTTGCAGTGAGTACGCTCGGGTATCGTGCGCATGGCAACGTTGCCACGGCACGTAGAAATGCCGCGCTATGTTGTGCGCGAGGTCGCGGAACAGTGCACGCCGTTGCAACGTCACATAGACTCTATGCCGCGCGTGCTGTTGAGGGACAATTTGTCCCCTAGTGAATACATGGCTTAAGGAAACAATAATGATAATTTGTTACGTTCACATACAAAATTATCAATTAAGAGAACAAAATACTCTAAATCTATATCTCAGAATGCATGTTTTGGAAAAGTGGTAATCTTGCTCTTGGGGTGGCGTATGTGATCCGTACACTGATACAAGTCCCGCTGATGTGCGATCTAAAGATCGAGAAGACATTACAAAAGTACGATTCGGTCCGTGTTCAATTTATGTTGGTATATTTTGATTTTGCATCCAAAATAGTATGTAGCTGTTGAATAACTGCAATTAGTTGCTAACGCAACGTTATGTGGAAAGATTGAACAATTATCGAACATTTGTAAATATCGATTGGCGTCTTCCCATCCCTGAAAACAGTTTTCATTTGTCAAACGGATCGGTAAGTCGTGCGTCGCCGCTTCGCGCTTCGGTGCGGACGTCGTTGTATGATCGCGATGTTCGTGTATTCTGTAAGTTTTGCGCGCAAGAAATAAAAATATAATATCGCGGCGAGGGTCGCGTTCACCACTTTGTCGAAGAAGGGGAACGCGCTATTTTATTATTTTACTGCGCGTAAACTAATGTATAAGGATTCGTGCCGACCAAAGATGTATATTAAATATTTAAGTTGTATTATTCGATCCATTTCCTGTGTTTCGAGGATTGTTGGCGGTCGCATCTGTACCGTGTCCTGTGCCTAGGGTTATCGCTGGATAAATATATTTTTTTGCTTATTAAGAATAGATTTTTATTTTAATTAAAATAAATTTCTTCAACGGAATTTCCGCGTAATCTAGCCCTAATATAACATTATATCTATAAAAAAACAAATATTTTTAATACCTAAATATTATTTTAATTTTTTTTAAATCGGTAATTTTAAAATTAATGTGGAATTTTAAAATAATCATTTGGTCATTTTAAAATTCCACTTAATACTAACCATTAACATAA
This sequence comes from Agrypnia vestita, assembly GCA_016648135.1. Classification (NCBI taxonomy): domain Eukaryota; kingdom Metazoa; phylum Arthropoda; class Insecta; order Trichoptera; family Phryganeidae; genus Agrypnia; species Agrypnia vestita. The sequence goes on along the minus strand of JADDOH010000801.1, from coordinate 100,110 downwards.
AAAAATATTTTAAATTCCAACCTGACTTTGTCTTATTCTTGTTTGGCAAATATTGATATTGGTTTATTAAATTTATGTATATTATTAAAACATATAATATGAATTGCAGTTTTTTTTAAAAATTGTTTTCATGGAACATTTTAGTATGATAGCTTAGCCTAATATATTGGAGCTTAAATGGACCAAGTTATCCCTAATGTAAATAATCTTATTTTTTATGACATTTAATAAAATAGTGAGTGCCTTTAGTAATCCGTATTGGGGACAATGATGGACTGGGGAATACGAAGTGAGTTAAATGTACATAACTTTATATTGTATTTCAGGCTAAATCCAAGATAATGGTCCCATTGCATATACAATGAAAATGATTATTTCACTATATTATTGAATGTGTTAATAACAAAATGAAAGATAATTTACGTTTAAAAAGTAAGTATTAAATAAGATATTACACTTTAACGTTTCGAAAAATGCACTGCATATTTTGACATTTCATAGGCAATATATGAGGTTAGGTTAGGTTATTAGGTTTGGTTAGGTTGGGTTATTAGGTTTGGATTGTTTAATTTAGATTACGATTATTTTAGTTATATTAAATTAACAGGACATTAAATTATATAGTGAAATACTTATTTTCATTGTATGAACAACGGGACCATAGTCTTGGATTATTCCGTATTTCATCCTTTTGTCATTTACACTCGCATAGTTTTTTATTTCGTGTTTCTTTTTTTTAAATATACAAGCGATGACATTCCGCAGAGGCTGGCAGAAAGGATTGAACGCCTTGTGTTCCTGTTTTGACACACATCTTTCACGTTACCTAAATATGTCCATATTTCTTCTTAAAGAAATATATTGAAAAATAAACTAGACGAATCACTCGGAAAGAAAGTCTATGGAAGAAATATTTGAATTTTGTTTTTCAGAAAGGAAATTTTCATGGTGATAACCAAGATTTTTTTCTGTCATACAGTGAGCCCTCAATATTCTTTCATGTTGATATTCGTTTTATTATTTGATATTTGTCCCGTTTTTTGGTGAAACTTTTTGTCTGATATTCGCCCAAAACATCAAAATTCATTCCACTTGCAACGTGAGTCAGTCGGACTCCACACTTCTACCACATATCTAGGGCCGTTTTATGAGCAATAGCTCCCATATCGGCCCTACACTTTCGCCACCCAATTCGGCATTATTTATGCTAAAGTGGTCATCCCTATTCCCACGTCACTTAAACTCATAAGAGTGCAAGCAGTGCGGGGAGGCGTCCACCCAAAACCGCTTCTCTGTCAACAATAGCAAACGACACAAGAAATAGACTCGAGCTTAGAGAGATGGCGGAGTCTGTGGGCTTATCGAAGGAACGCATCTGTCATATTTTGCATGAAGAATTAAGTCCGAGAAAACTGCCGGCTCGATGGAAGCTGCGCTCGCTTACTTTGGATAAAAAACGAAAGCTCTTGGAACGATTTTAGCGAAAGACGATTCTATCGGCCGGGAAGGCGATAGTGACTATTTTTTGAGATAGTCATGGAATTTTGTTGATTTACTATCTAGAAAGGGGGCAAAGCGATAACGGTAAATTAATATAGACAAATTTTTTCTGGCTTAATTAAACCAACAATGCACAGTTACTAGAAATACAATTGTCCGAAAATACGCAAAATAATAAAATAAGTCAGAAATAACATCTTAAAAAGAAAATTAAATATTTTAATAACACAAACGCAGTAATTAGAAAAAAATCAAACTAAAGACAAATTTAAAAACATGAAAAACAATTTATACGCGTTTAGGTATGAGGATTAGCGCAAATGCCGCAAACTAAATTATCCACGCATATCAAGGCAGCCAACTGAAGAAAAAATACACAGGATTCCCCAATTTTAGGGATCGCGACCCAATATGTATAAAAAAGGGACATTCCATAAGGTACCTTGAATTGATTGCGAATTATGCCAAGAATCGTAAAACTCATGAAAAAGCCATTAATTTTGTGAAAAATGTCTGTTTTTCATATTTCAATCATTTCAAAAACGCAATGTATATTATGCCAATACAAAGATAGCAAAATTTCAAAGTCCCCGATATTGACATATTTGTTGTTCTCTAAAAAAATTTCGAATTATGCAAACTAAAATGTATTGATTTGCGGCACTAGGGGATATTAATTATTTCGAATTACAAGGGTTTTCGAATTATCGGGGTTAATTTACTATGAAATTCACAATTTGGGACTTGCAAGTTTTAAAAATTTTGAATCATCACTAATTTCGAATTATCGGGGTTCGAATTAACGGGGTTTTACTGTATTACGTAATTAATATTGCTGATCAAAGAAATACAACCAAAATGAAAACAGTTTCGATCAGGCGAATTTATTTTGCCACGACGTTGATTGATTTTGCGATTGCGACTATATAAATAAATAAATTTCTTTATTAAATATTATTTTATTAGCCTATTCAAATACTACTGGTTTTTTCAGCAGCTAGAACTTTTGTCACGCCACCAAAACCACTTAATTTTTATTGCGCACATTTTTCATTTTTAGGAGTGTTGGACAAAATTTCATACTCCAAAAAAACATATTATGAAAATTTATTTGTATGAATAAATTGAGTTCGGCTATAAATATTTTCACTACTTAGGCGAGAAACGAAAATAAACAGGAAACCTATTAAGCCTAAAAAAATATGGGACTTTTTCGGGACCGCAGAATTTAAACTTATTTAGCGGGAAAACTTATTAAAAGTGAATTTATTAAGCGAGTTTCACTGTATATTGAAATGATGTCAATATTCACATAATGCAGGATCTGATGTATTATTACCATGACAGGTGCTGTAAGAACAATATCGAGAATGTGGTTTGTTGTGGCAACATAACGGAATCATAACACCAAATAAATTGATAACTCAATATGCCTGTGTCATTAACTATTTTTATTGTACGTCAATATTGATTCATCTTTTTGGCATTTTAATTAAAACATGGCTTTTAATTACTTATCTATCTATCTGAAGATGTAGTCAGTTAGTGTTTTTTTTAAACACTAATTTAGAAAGAGTTTTTATACCACTGTGACGATAATAAACTAAGTGTTTGTAGTAATTTGAAAGGCCATGATCATTAAATTAATTATCCGTGTACCAGAACGCTCCCCAGGGATGTACAATGGAAGCAATTACAAATTATTTTCCTATATTCATTTAGTGTGACCATTCCACGGATTACATTATTAAAATATTCAAACCAATGGAGAAGTTCCATGATGTTGACAATACTATATTTAATTAATGGAACTAAAATATAGATCAAAACTAATAAACTGGTGAAATCTTTTTTGAAATTTGTCAATTACACAGAAAAATAATATTAAAGTTAGTATATTTTACTGCGGAATGATTGACCACCGTCTCGCCCGTGACCTCACGCGTCCGCATAGCCGGATGCCAGAGCACGAGCCGCAACATACACCAAGTAGGGCAGATGACATCACGCGACTCCACTGGGCGGAACAAAATTATTCATGCAAAATGCAAATTTAAAATTTTATAACATTGTTAGTTTTTGAGATATTTTAATTTTACTTTTAGACTTTTATTCAATTTTACTCAAATTTTCACATCCATTCATTGAAAAAAAATAAGAAACTTCTCTATTAAGTTATGAAAAACTGTAAACTATTATATTCACGGAAAACTTAAAATCTCTTAACATTTAAAGTTGTATTTTCATGCTTTAAATGCAAGAACTGTGGGATAATCTGCCACAATTTCACTGAAGTGGCACAAATATATCAAATTTAATTATATAGGTACTTGTTACAACATCATTGGTATCGTAAAATGATTTCAAAATAATTATTCACAATAAAATTATGTGCTGTAATCAAATATTGGAACAAATTTAGTTTTTTTAAGTTTCTAATTTTTGGTTATATAAAAACAATAAATAAATTTAACACATCTAAAATTAAAAATTATCAATAGAAGTGTATTACGTACATTGTATGGATGTGAACAAATTTTAAAATTATGGTTTAGTTTTGCAAAGAGAGTTTGAATAAACTAATCATAATAAAGGATAAACCTGAAATAATTTTATAAATTGTGTGTATTTTACATAATATCTACACTTCTAAAAGTAAAATGTCGAGTTTGGAATAAAATAATATATCTTTAACTAATATAAAAACATTCAAGTGTAATATATAAAACTTAATTTGTGTTTAAAAGCAAAGTTCTGTTGCAGGATCCATAATGTTTCATGTACGACGGAGACCAGCAGACTGCCATCCACGAAGGCGAAAGAAGAAATCTGGCTCACTAAGGGCTGGTGCTGGTGCAGGGGGGCCGTGTGCAGGATTATTACTGGAAACCCAACCCGACGGCAGTCCGCTGGACAATGGACGCAGTGTCAGGCTTGCCACTGATGTTGTGGAGGTAATGTCATATTTTTTTTTTTTGTAAGAGTTTCCACATTTGAGAACTTGGTATCATCATAAATTAAAAATTTTTAAAAGGGTTTTTTTTAATTAGTTTTTTTTTCAATTAACTGGTTGGATGAATAAATAAATAATACAATTCTGCGACCAGTCCAATTGAAAATGACACATTATTTTCTTACCCAAGCCTTGATTCTCCTTTACATTTTAAGAAGTAACAATTGAAAATATAAGGTGTGCAAAAAAGTTTCTGCCGTTTTTTATCAAAAATTGGGCATCTATTTTGAAAGAATGGAACCTTGTTTTATTCGAAGTATTGTTCATGCTTGCCACTACTTTTTCCCATCTTTCCAGCAGCATACGAATACCGCGTCAGAAAAATGCTTCATCTTTTGAGGCTATCCATGAATCGACCCAATTTGGTATCTTCATGTGATGTGAAGTTGTTGCTCAGACAGGCCATGCGCCATCAATCGAAACAAGTAGAAATCAGAAGGTGCAATGTCTGGTGAATACGATGGGTGGGGTAAAACTTCCTAATTGAGTGTTTCCAAATAGGTTTTGACTGGCGCCGCAACATGTGGATGAGCATTATCATGCAGGAGTATAATTTTGTCATGTCTGGAGTAGTAGTCGGCGCGTTTTTCCTTGAGTGCTCATCTCAGTGTCATCAACTGTGTTTGGTAGACAGCCCCAGTAATGGTTTCATTTGGTTTGAGCAACTCATAATACACGACACCAAGCTGATCCCACCAAATCCATAACAAGAGTTTTTTTCCATGAATGTTTCGGTTAGCTGTAGATGCTGAAGAATGGCCAGGTGGTCTCCATGATTTCTTCCTTTTTGGATTATCACAGTGGATCCATTTTTCATCACCAGTGACTATACGGTGCAGAAAACCCTTTCGTTTAAAAATCGGCATTTAACGTTTCTCGGCGTCGGTTCATATGGAACCCAATTTCCATGTTTTTTTTAATCATTCCTAATGATTTCAACCAATGTGAAATTGCTTGTTGAGTCACTCCTTATGTAAGTGCAAGTTCTTCTTGCATTTGGCATGACTCTTGATCCAATAATGCTTCCAATTCCGCGTTTTTGTACACTTTCGGCCTTCCGCTACGTTCTTTGTCTTCAATGTCAAATTCACCGTTCTTAAACTTTTGATACCACTCACGACAATTGCTCTCACTTAAGGCAGCCTCAGCATTTGCTTCTACATGCAATCGATGCGCCTCAGCTGCAGATTTCTCCATATTGAAGAAGTAAATCAAAAGTTCCCGCAAATGACGCTTTTTCGGCTCAAAACTCGACATTTTCGAACACAAAAGATTATATTATGCTGATAAAAAACATTAATATTTTAAGATTATGTTGTTGACAGATATCCAACCTTACGATAATGACATTTTACATCTAATAATTTTAACCATAACTTACTGGTGGCGCCAACTTTTGTCAAACGGTGGAAACATACACCTTATAATTAATAATAATGATGAATAAAATGTACATTTAGGATTAGTTTTATTTTTCTCTTAGCCTTGGAAGGAGGGCCTGCTAGGTAATTGCGCGGACACAAATGTACTGGTTTGACTAAAAACAAAATTATTTAGCAAAATTGACAATTTTTAATGAACACATTATATAGTATTTTATATGTATATCACAAAAAAAAATTTTTTCCTATTAAAATTGTAAAGCCATAAAAAGATTGTGAGTCCTGTTGTTCTATTATATTCATTCTATCATTCGAATAATTTGAAATATTGCAAAATATTTTTTAATTTTTATTTTTATTTTTAAATAGAGATGCGAACACGGAATACGTGTCACATCGATATTCTTACTATTTTCAAACTAAGCTAAATGCTTGTACTACGAAAATAGGACTAACTTGCTAGTCTGGAGTGAGGTTCGAACCCGCAACCTTTGGATCACGAGGCGAGTGTGCTAACCACAGGACCAACAAGCTACTCGATAATTTGCATTGGCCGTTCAAAATGTTATACTTTGTGATAACAAATTCTCTTTTTTTTAAGGTTGGATCGGCTACTGGTGTGGCTTTGCAGGTGTACGGTCCGTCCATACAACCTCGACATTGTGTGGTGGCAGCTATCGACGGTGTAGTTACAATTACTCCCCTGCACGCCGATGCACATACGTTTATTAATGGACAGCAGATATTCCACACAGCGATGCTTCAGGTATTTTTTTTCGTTTGTATACTGTTGAAATATAATAACTACATCATCATCAACATGGCGGAAGACATTGTGAACAAAAATAATTTTTTAAATATATAAAAAAGATAAAAAAGAAAAGAAATATTCCTTGATATAATATATTAACCTGTCTGGGGCCCATAATAATTCCAAATTTTTTTGTGATTTTTATTTTTACGAAAAAACCATTAAAACATGCGTATATTAAAAAAAACACACACACATTCATATTATTTTATCGTAAGTGTCGAAATGCAATGATTTTTTTATCGTTTAAGTAAAAAAAATAATCTTTTTTTGAATTCCGATAATGTTGCCAGCGCAACATTTTCTGAAAAATAATAATTATTTTTTATTTATTTATTAGAGACAATACTACTATGATGCCTACCTAATAATCTTCTGTGTGGTATATTTTGTTGCACCGTACGGCACACAACGGGACATCGCTCTCTCGGGGACGCGGGACTCATAACACATAAATATGATACACTTTCACAAGCACACATATTTCAAATAAACACAACGAAATTGTGTGTATTTTAATTCCGATAATGTTGCCAGCGCAACATTTTCCGAAAAATAATAATTCATTTTTATTTGTTTATTAGAGACAATACTACTATTATTATTTGATACCTACCTAATGATCTTCTGTGTGGTATATTTTGTTGCACGGCACGGCACACAATGGAACATCGCACTCATAACACATAATTATAATACACTTTCACACACACACACACACACATATTTCAAATAAATGCAAAAAATTGTGTGTATTTTTGTTAATAAATCACTATTAGTATTCAATTGAATCATAAACCAACTAAAACTGACAAATATCGCAAAACATATTGTATATATTTGTGTATACGTGTACAAATAAATCGAAAATCGAAATTTTTTTTCGTTAAATTTATGTTTATATTTAAAGAGATCACTTTGAAAACGCAACATTTATTATGTTAATGCAAAGATCGCGGCATTTTGACATATTTGCTGTCCTCACTTGCGAAATAACTTTTGATTCCGCCTTTTTTCCGGCTCAAACCAACAATGCACGGTTACTAGAAATACTATTGTCAATAAATGCGCGAAACAATAAGATAAGTCACTAATAACATCTTACAAAGAAAATTAAACATTTTAATAACACAAACACAGTGATTAGAAAAAAATTCAAACTAAAGACAATTTTAAAAACATGAAAAACAATTTAAAACATGTTTAGGTATGAAGATTAGCGTAAATGCCGCAAACTAAACTATCTGCGCGTATCAAGGCAGCCAACTGAAGAAAGCATACACAGGATTCCCCAATTTTAGGGATCGCGACACAATATGTATAGAAAAGGGGCATTCCATAAGGTTCCGTGAATTGATTGCGAAATACGCCAATAATCGTAAAACTCGCGAAAAAGCCATTAATTTTGTGAAAAATGGCTGTTTTACATATTTCAAGAAATCATTTCGAAAACGCAATGTTTATAATGCTAATAAAAAGATCGCGACATTTCAAAGTATCCGATATTGACATATTTGTTGTTCTCACTTGCAAAAAAACTCAAAATATTTTTTCGATTTCGTCAAATTTAAAAAAAAATTCGAATTACGCAAACTGAAATGTATTAAATAATACATTTTAGTTCTAAGGCTAAGGGGCGCAAGGGGCTAAAAAATATTTCGAATTATGAATTATCGGGGTTTTTGAATTATCGGGGTTAATTTACTATGAAATTCATAATTTGGGACTCAAAAGTTTTAAAAATTTCGAATTATGGCGAATTTCGAATTATCGGGGTTCGAATTAACGGGGTTTTACTGTATTCAAATTTTTCAAACTACGGACCGATATCTATTTTACCGGCATTTGATAAAATCCTAGAAAATTATATCAAAAAACACCTTGAGAATTACTTAAAGAAACACAACCTTATTGATCCACAACAATATGGATACCAAAAGAAAAAAAAGCACTGATAAATTATTAGAAAAATTCTCGAATTTTATAAATTGCGAACTAAACAATGTATTAGTTATGTTTATTGACTATTCCAAGGCTTTTGATACCATTGATCATAAATCTTAAATTGCGACACTTGAAGAAATAGGTATGAGATGTTCTTCGTTAGAAATTTTCAAAAATTACTTAACAGAGAGAAACTTTTTAGTTAGAGCAAATGGGAAATCTAGTAAATGCAAATATATTAAAAATGGCGTACCACAAGGCTCAATACTGGGACCCTATCTGTACATTATCCATGTGTCACTAATGTCTCAACTTTTTAGTTATTGTACCCACTTTTTTCTTTGCGGACGACACTGCCCTAGTTATGTCTCATGATAGTTTACAAGAAGCTGCTAACTGCTTACAACAAGACTTTAATGAACTCTTGAAATCGTCACATGACATGGGACTGATAATCAACGCTAAAAAAACCAAATGCATGCATATAAGATCACCACACGCCCTTTTTAATGTCAAACCTAACATGACTTCAACTGCATACACAAAGGTATCGAAAATAAATGTTTATGTAGCACTGTGGAGTATGTGAAAACTCTCAAATACCTTGGTCATAGATGAACACTTCAAATGGGATCAGCAGATACATACAATTTGTACGAGCCTTAGGGCAGTGTCTAGCAGATTTTACAAGATGCCATACATTATCCCAAAGCCTGTTTTAAGAGTGATATATTTTTCTTTGGTAGAATCAATATTAAGATATGGTATAAGATCTTGGGGCCTCTCCAACAATTCAAATATTAAGCCGATACAAAATCTACAAACTGCTATCGTAAAAAGAATAATAAATCCACAGGTTTTTGAACAAAGACAAAATACTAAACTAAAGTCCATTCACAGAGTCGAGACCACTACGCATGAAATAACTGAAAACAGTCAATAGTTGAAAAAAATGTAATGCTTCGTTCACACCCTAGCATATATTTTATTTTTTTAAAAACAACTGTCAAAAGTTGTTTTTATTTCAAAATTCAAAAACATTTTTATATTTTTCTGAAAAACCGTAATGGACAAATATACGTAATAATAATGACTAAATTAAAGAAAACCTGCCTAAAATATTTGTAACACCTCAACATTGATCTATGCCTGTCTCAACACAGATATCTCTAGTGAGACAGGCACAATCAACCAAAAATTTTTAATTTTAATTAATATTTTAATTTTAATTAATTAAAAATTAATAGAAAACGACATAAGTTATATATGAACTATATTAATATTGAAATGATGTGAAGTGTTTTATTGTGATAATGACGATTTATAATTAGTGATGTATATATTTATATTTATTTATCTTTCCTTAATTTTTGCTATATATATATTTTTAATTTGCTATTTTCTTTATTTATTGCTCTTTTCTTAATTTGCTTAAAATTTTTAGCTTTGTACTGAAAATTTCTTTTATGTTGTTTTTTGTTCTTAATTGTTTTCGTTTTTTATCTCTTATGTTTATAAAGTGAATAATATTTTGTAATAGTGTAACTTTCAATTGTAAAAATGAACCTACAAATGTTTTTTTAGACATTCTGTGGGACTAGATATTATAAAATGTAAAGAAAATAAATAGAAAAAAAAACATCTTGTCTTATACTGTGTGCAAATAAAGCCATGTCTACGTGACGTTGCAACGTCGTGCACTGTTCCGCGACCTCGCGCACAACATAGCGCGGCATTTCTACGTGCCGTGGCAACGTTGCCATGCGCACGGTACCCGAGCGTACTCACTGCAACATTCCGCGGAGTGTCAGTACCACGTGGTATGTTTACAAGTGAATACACATGCGCTGTATCTGTCAAGATGACAATGCGGGGAAACGAAATCGTTCTTGAACTCATCGAGCTGTATCGATCGAAGATCGCACAGAATGTCCGTCTTTCTTTCTCTTTGCAGTAAATAATTTCGCATTCTCCCCTTTTTTCTCCTCTTACTTTTCGATAAACTCATTAACATAAACAGATACGCGGCTATCATCATAACCTCATAGGGCGATATATTTCCGCGACGTCTGGAAAACAATAATTATTTGCAAAAAGGACCTTGTTTTTAATAATATTCAATTTACTACAGTAAAACTTCGTTAATTTGAAATTGCGACCCAAAAAAACATTTCGAATTGCGCAGAACCCCGTTTTCGCCAAATGAGATACCGCAGCTGTCATCGTAACCTCATCGGCCGACATTTCCGCGACAAGATATACGAGTCCCGGTGTGTACACGTCAAATGACCGCGTCATTGTCCCCGAAACATGAGCGTAGATGTTGATGCGACATGCCGAGCGGAATGTTTCGCGATTTGTCCCCTAGTGAATACATGGCTTAAACCTCTCCTAGTTCTTTAGTAGCAGAAACATTGAATCTAGATTTTAAACAATAATTTTCTAGGCCAGTCACAATCTATTTCAATATCTAAGGACAGGTTGTTTAATCAATAGAGTAATAGATAAGCAAAAAGCATATACTTTTACGAGATCGTGTATTTTGATTGGTGGATAATCAAAAATCTATGCTTTTTTACTCTTACTCCTGATTAAACAACTGGCCCTAAAACATTACTGTCTCCCAATGTCATTGTTTGTATTTAAAATATTGTAATGAAATTATTTATTTTGTCATAGCATGGCTGCCTTGTCAAGTTTGGTCGAACTTCCACATTCCGGTTTGTGGATCCCGTTCAAGATAGTACCCTGAATAGAAACCTTTCTCAGTCTCACAATTTTGATTCTGGTTCGGTATATGACAGGTCTGTTATTTTTCTTTTACTCGTTGTTTACACTTTTTGGTAGAAATTAGATGTAAACACAACTCATTAGTACCCAGTTAGAAATTTAAATATTCACTATCTTAGATTTTGCTTGTGTTCACAATGTAAATAATTTAAAATAACTTACTTTCTTTTGATATTTGATTTGGTATCCAGTGTGGTCAACAATATTCTCTTAGACAATGCAGAATGCATAATTGAAAATTATAAACTTATTCATGTTATTTATCAGCGATATAAATTCATTATGATTCTCTGCGATTCTCCATTATCCGGGGTGGTGGAGGTGGTAAAAAAATTGATCCGGATAATAGCAAAAAATCAAAAGAAGTTGAAATGAAGACAAATAAAAAACATCCTACATACTAGAGCCATACATCACAAAATTACAAAATAAAAAAATATGAGTACAAACAATTTAAAAAAAGTGAATAATGAATAATAAATTAACCTCATACCATGCACATGCAAGTTCAATTTACAATTTGATATGGAACATCCATACTTGCATCAAAATTAAACACTGAATCTAACCACACCCAAATTTTGCGAAGACATCATTGACTAGAAATCCCATTGATATGTTTGTAATTTTACCAGTTTTATTTTCTGTTACATGATATTGATTTTGGCAATATAATTTTTCTGGTCCATATTTTTTAGATGAAGGCAAAATTTTTTTTAGACTTCAATTAATATAAACAATTTTTTTTTAAATACTTCTGAATTTATACTGCCATAGTTTATCTGAAACCTATTCAGTGTTACCCCTGATAATCGAGTCTCCTTTATTTTAAATGCTTGTGATTTACAAAGTACACTGTAGTTGTGTCGTAAGATAATGTAGTATGTTCCACTATACATATAAATTGTTATAAAATAATATGTTTGAGCAGTTTTAAAATTTTAATAACAGTGCCAATCAAGAATATTATTGCATCAAAATGTATTCATTTTGAAAGATTACTACGTATGTAATATAAGATGTAGGTGAAATGTTTGTTGGCCAACTTTATGGTCGTATTCATTAAGGTCTTTTCAGTGATTTTGAAATAGGCCACCAATGTGCATAACACTATAAGGTTTCAAATTATAATTAGTCAAAATAATCTTTTTGTCTTATCTGGGAGGGAGAACCATTCTTTTCAGGCTAATTCCATGACGATTTTAAATGAAAAACTATATTCTTGATTAAAAAATAGGGTAATATGATTTTTTCAATCAACACTTAAGTAATCAATTTATTTAAATTTCTTTGCATATAAATACAACAATGTTCCCTAAGTGAATTGTAAAGTTTTAAGAAAAAAACATAATTGTGTTATGTTTGTTCTTTGAGAATTGAGAATGGTACTTATATAATGTGTACGTAAAAACTAAATTCTGCAATTTTAATATGCAATCATTTCTCAGTAAAAATGTAAAGTGGAACATTATTAAATTTCTTTGCTAATACTAGTTAATAATTATTGAGGTCTCATTGCCCTCACAGATGATTACTTATTTATTTCCACCTCACACAACAAGCGAACACTAGTTTACACAATTTTTGCTTATGCTTGTGTTTATTTGATTGCATGTTTGTGCCACATCATCTTCCCCGCTGCACATTAAATAATTTATTAATGGCAACTCCCTCAACAATCACTCGATTCATCATTGCATCATTTATGATTATAAAAAAAAAATCCCATCTGACTGACTGCACAGATCGCCGACTTCTCCCGTACCTGACAATATAAGCGGAATGATGTCTCAATCCATTCACAGCCAGTTGGAAGCGTTACAGAGTTCTGTGGATACTTGCGGAATTAACAGTACCGGAGGCAGTGATCTCCAGAGAGCCATGAGTCCGATTTCGGCTTCCAATAATACAATGACTGGATCCCAAGAGAACTTTCCTCTGTCCATTTACAATGGAAAAAATCAAAGACATTCTACGGACTCTATGTCAGGTTTTAATAATAACAATAATAATAATATGAAGATTGACAATGAGTCGCTCATCCTATCTAGTGCCAATTCCAAAGCAGACTTTTTGCAAGATAATTATTTTGCATCACATTACAATGACATGGCAAATACTCAAAATAGTGGGAGTAATAAAGATGAGCAGAATCCTGCTAATAAGAATTACAATGCAGACTACAAAGACAATTATGAAACAACATTTGACTTAGATGGGAATGTGGAAACGAAGAGTGTCTGCAGCATCAAGAGCGGTGGTTCAGGAAACGAGAGCAGGTAAGACCAGCCTCATTTTGTTCATCATACTGCTAAACTCCAAACAATGTGTGTTAACCTAGCACTCGTAGGTGTCAGCATTTTATATCAATATTGTAATAATTCCCTTAATTATTGTGCAGACTTGTTAAAATACGCAGCTTTTATTATTTATTATTTTTCAAGGATAATAATAAGTATTTATTATAATGAAACCAATTACGTTTTTATAGACTGGTTTTTCTATGTAATTTTGTTCATTGGATATATTTTTAATCTCCCTTAGTGAAACATTTCCATACACAATGGTTTTCCACGTATACATTATATATGTGGTGATACCTGTCCAACCCTGCGCCAACATGGCCAACTCAGGGATTTGTTTATGTTAACATAATTAACCGCCGAGTCTGTAAACATACTAGAACAAAGAAAATCGCTAGGGAGACAGAACTGTGGCATCACGTTCGGGGTCGAGTGTCTGCCATAACATCTGGCAGTCCTCTGGGTAACATCAATTACCTTCTTTGTTCCTCATTTGCTTTATTTATTACTGTAATCTGTGCATCTTCACTTGATCTCCGAGCTTGACCCCGATTGACGAATAAACATTAACAACAAATCGCTATTTAATTCCATGAATTCCTCCCTAAATATACATCAATTTAGGTAATTTGTTGACAACAGATATCTCAGTTACCAATCATCGATACGATCAGATACAAATCTCAAATTACTGTACACAACTGGTTAAAATAAGAATTTGACTATCATTAGTTTTTATACAGAATCTGATGATGTTTTCTTCTTTTTTGTATGTGATGGGGATGGTAAGCATTATATCAATTATGTATTTAAAAATCTGGTCATTCTTATCAGTACAAAACTGTAGTATCAATCAACCAAATTTTGACTTTATTTGCTTTTTCGCTATACAAATGCCCTCCCGAAAATTCTCTCTGTATTTTAATAAAGTGATCCTAATATGTAGTAGGTAAGTCATTCTGATATAACTTTACAGAATATCAAGGGGTCAGGAAGCTATTCTTCCAGCAGTCCTGGAGTTTCCGGAACACACGCAACAACTTTTCCTCCACAGTGTTATCACAGAACTGGATGTTGACGCTCCTGCATTTAAACTTGCTCCTGTCTATACTCTTTATCTTTGCGCAAGGTACCTATCTTTAATAAAAATTTTCAATTAGAGATAGATTTCATAATATTGTTATAGATTGTGCGTTACTCGCCTGCAGGAATCCATATTGTGTAGTCATTCATACTGGATAGAAAACATGTTACATATTTTATTAGTGCACACGAGCCCTGCATCAATAATAACACTACAGGTGAGCTGTAAAGCACGAAGGAGATTAACAATTTAGTAACTTAGTAGCTTATTATTCATTAATTTGACTGCCCAAGGGCTAAAAAAATGTTTCCCAAATCTACTGTCAGCGATGGCTGACCTTTTGGACTTGGCATGTCAATAATTTGAAAAATACCTATGTCAAGTCTGCTGGTGTATTCCTATACATTTTTTATGAACCCAAGCTATGTGTTTTCCATAACTTATGCAACTAATGTTACTCTTTCAGGTATCGTGCCTCCACCCACTACAGGCCTGAACTAACCCCTACCGAGCGTGCACACAAATTGACTGCGCTGCTGCAGCACGTCGCCACTTTGATACAGAATACTGTGCAGGTACACAGCGTGCTTATTAACACATTTGTGAATATTATGGATATAACCATCTATATTTGTACCCTCATCTGAAAAATGACAGTTGTAGCCATCGGTCAAATAAAGCTATGCGGCTTAAGGCTGGTCATCCGTTTTTCAAACTATCAAAGTGTCAGATTGCATCGATAGATCGTGCTATTTCAATACGAGAGCAAGACATAAATAAACCTCATATCAGATAAACATTGTACGAGCATATTTACTTACGTATTCCTTGCAAAACAAAAAGGTTGCGAGGAAATGAGACAACCATACGGGTGCCGACGCTTAAAATATATGGAAACGCCTGAGAGCAAGTCGGGCTTATGTACTATTATCTGAATTTTAAATGTTTTAAGTCTAGATTTAAAAAAAAGCATATTTATATTTCTCCAATAATTTAGGTGTTGTAAAAAAATAGTAAACAACAATTTTTCTTATTTAGAACTTATGTCTCATAAGCACATTTAAATATTATTTTGACTTCCGGCTGAAATGTCAAAACAACTGTGAATTAAATTAAATTAAAATAATTTTTATCTAGAATAAAAAAAAACTACCACAACAATACGTATTGAATTAAAAAGAAAATTAACAACCATTTATCTATATTTTAAAAATTATGTCATAAATTAATATCTTACTTGACTTTTCAAATTACAATGATATCTCTGCGAATATAGCGAGGCCTTCAAGGTCACCACAGTATGCATCACGACAGAGAATCTGACGTTCTTTTAATGAAAGATTATGAGTAGAAAAACTAGTTAAAAAAACCTTATTATCTCCTTTATGAATAGATTGCTTTTGAATATATAATATGATATTATTTTGAACTAATGTCAAATTTGGCATAAAAACATGTTTTAAAGTAATTTTTTATGAAACGTCTGCCTCTCGCCGCCGCCAGCACGCGGAATCTGATTTCAAAACTGTGTCATTATTTGACATATTTCACACTTTCGAATTTTTATTTTTACATGTTAAGGCGGTACATTCACTGCGAATGCATATTTCGGCGTTTTTTTACGAAAATGTGTGTTTTTATTATTCATTTATATCAGAATTTATATGATAGATTGCAATTTTTTTAGGGCGATAACTTACATAGAACCTTTGTTCTTATATAAAAGTAATATACTGAACATTATTTACAATAAATAAGAAAAATATAGGCATTAATCCACAGGCCGCGGCAAAAAAAATGTTTTTAATGTTCCCGGGCGGAGATTCGTTCGTTGAAAATTTGTATGTAAGCATAATATGTTTTTTTTATATCTATAACGTTTACTTAATTATCTAGAATACGTAGGATATTAAGAAATATTCAATATTAATAAAAATTATAATGTTTCAAAGATGCTAGAAATTTTTACGATTTTGATGCTTTTCAAATATTGTTTATTCATATAAAAAGATGATTTTAAACGATATATTGTATCTATATTCACACTTTGAGTCTTCATTCACTATTAAAAAGCTACATTTTTTATTAAAAATACGTTAATTATTATTTTAAAATAAAAATTCTAAAGTGTGAAATGTGTCAAGAAATAGCGCAGTTTTGAATCAGATGCCGCGTGCCGTGCGGAAGAGGCGGACGTTCCTCTGTAGTCCATACACTTTTTCATAAAAAAATCACTTTGAAACGTGTTTTTATGCCAAATTTGGCATTAGTTCAAAATAATACCATGTTATATATTAGAAAGCAATCTATCTGTCGCAGATAATAAGGTTTTTTTTTAACTAAATTAATATTATTTTGCTATTCTACTAATTAACTCACATTGAACGCTCGTCAGAATGTCTGTCATACGCGTGTTTTGGTAACCTTGTAGGCGGCGGTATATTCGCGAAGATGTCATTGTAATTTATAAAGTCAAGTAAGATATTAATTTACGACATAATTTTTAAAATATAGATAAATGGTTGTTTATTTTCTTTTTAATTCAATACATATTGTTGGAGTTGTTTTTTGTTTATTTTAGATAAAAAAATATTTGAATTGAATTAAATTCACAGGTGTTTTAACATTTCAGTCGGAAGTCAAAATAATATCTAAATCTGCTTATGCGACATAAGTTTTAAATTAAAAAACAGTGATATAAGAAAAATTGTTGTTTACTATTTTTTTACAACACAAAAATTATTGGAGAAATATAAATACGCTTTTGTAAATTCTAAAATTAAAGCATTTAAAATTCTAATAATGGTAAGTGAACATGACTTTCGTTTCCACATATTTTAAACGTCGGTACTCCGTATGGTTGTCTCGTTTCCTCGCAACCTTTCTGTCTTGCAATGACATGTAAATATACGCTCGTGCAAAGTTTATCTGATATGACGTTTGTTCATGTCTCGATCTCGTATTGAAGTAGCATGATCTATCGATGCATATCGCCTCTTTTGACAGCTTGAAAATTGTAAGAACCGCCTTAATGAAAGTGTTTTTAATAAAAAATAAACTTTTAAATGACGCTTGAAGTCTCAAAATGCAGGAGTAAATACAGTATATTGTTTAAAATCATCTCTTTATATGAAAAAAAAAGCGTTTGAAAATAATCAAAAAACGTAAAAATTTCTTGCAATTTTAAAACATTATAACTTTAAGTATTTCTTAATTTCCTTAATACGGATTCTAGATAATTAAGTAAACTTTATATACATTAAAAAAACATATCATGTCTACATACAAATACAAAACCTTTGTTCGCCCTAGAACACTAAAGACTTTTTTTTGGCTGAGGCCTGTCGATTAACGTTTATATTTTCTTAATTATTGTAAATAATGTTCAGTTTATTACTTTTATATAAGAACAAAGGTTCTATCTAAGTTATCACCCTAAATGCAATCTATCATATACATTCTGATATAAATGAATAATAAAAACCCACATTTTCGTCAAAAATGCCGAAATATGCATTTGCAGTGAATGTGTCGCTTTAACTTGTTGTGGGCCGTAAATTTTCGGAATTTTTTGTGATTTTTCTTTTTACGAAAAAACCATGAAAACATGCGTATATTAAAAAAAAAACACACACATTCATATTATTTTATCGTAAGTGTCGAAACGCAATGATTTTTTTTATCATTTAAGTAAAAAAAATAATCTTTTTTTGAATTTCCATAATGTTGCCAGCGCAACATTTTCTGAAAAATAATAATAATTTTTTTATTTGTTTATTAGAGACAACACTACTATTAATAATAATAATCTTCTTCTGTGTGATATATTTTGTTGCACGGCACGGCACACGACGGGACATCGCACTCATAACACATAAATATGATACACTTTCACACACACACATATTTCAAATAAACGCAACAAAATTGCGTGTATTTTTGTTAATAAATCACTATTAGTATTCAATTGAATCATAAACCAACAAAAACTGACAAATATCGCAAAACATATCGTATATATTTGTATATACGTGTACAAATAAATCGAAAATCGAAAAAAATAAATCGTATTTCCCGCGCACATTGCGCGTGACTTTGACGATGGAATATTTGAATTTCGATTGCACAACACGCGATCGGGGCGACATCTACAACTTCTCTATACGATTTTGACGGCAGAAAAACTTCCGTTTTGATTGTTGATTTAAAATATAATCGGTGATGTTTTTGAGTTGAAAATGGAACGACAGGTCACAACAGGATTTCTCTATTGGGAAAAAATTACGTTTTTCAAATTCGATACGCGGCCGTCGATAAATAAATTATTTTGTGCCTGTCGGATATATGCGACGGCGGCCCAGGGGGGGTTAAAGGCATTATGAAATGCGTGCGAATGTAAGATTATGTGCCTCTACAAAAATATGATTTTATCCAAACTGTCCCGTGTATGGGGAGATCTCAATGTTTCAATGTCAAAGATATCCAAACTTTTAAATATTTTATCAACATTTTTAAATCCTAACTTTATAATATGTAAATTGTTGTATTGGGGACTTTAAAAATGAAGAAAGTGTTTAATTCTAAGTAAATAAAATATCAATTAAAAATAAAGTTTCAATATTTACTACTATTAGGTCCTTACATATGAAATTGGCATTTAATATGGGAGGAACATAAAGCCGATTTTTTTTATTATAATATATTTATTTAATCAAAGTATGTACCATTGCTATCTATGCACTTTTGCCATCTCATAGGTAGTTCATCGATCCCTTTACTAAAAAAACCATTCGGACAGGAATCAATAAAATCTTTGAAGGCGGTTTGGACTGCCCCATCGGAGTTGAATTTTTTCCTTTGCAAGAAGTTATCCAAATTTCGAAAAAAATGGTAATCTGTTGGGGCAAGGTCCGGAGAGTACGGTGGATGTCTTAGACATTCCAATTGAAGCTCCTCTAATTTGGTAGCCGTCTGTTGTGCAGTGTGTGGTCTAGCGTTATCATGAAGCAGCAGTGGCCTAGAGCGATTAACCAGCCTCGGTTGTTTAGCAGCTAGCTTTTCCATCATGGTTTGCAGTTGCTGACAATAGACATCTGCCGTAATCGTCTGGCCAGATTTAAGAAAGCTGTAGTGAACGACACCAGCACTAGTCCACCAAACGCTCACAAGTAACTTTTTTGGAGTCAATTTTCGCTTGGGGCATGGTTTGGCTGGTTCGGCAGGGTTCAGCCATTGCGATGAGCGCTTCCGATTATCGTACAGGATCCACTTTTCATCACAGGTAATGATTCGATTTAAAATCCCTTCATTATTGTGCCGGTTGAGTAATGCAACGCAGCAGTCAACGCGCGTTTGTTGATTTGCTTCACTCAATTCGTGAGGTACCCACCTTTCAAGCTTTTTCACCTTACCAATTTGCTTCAAGTGGATTAAAACAGTTTTATCACTAACACCGCAGCCTGCAGCTAACTCGGATGTGGTTTGCGATGGATCCGCTTCCACAATAGCCTTCAATTCTTCATTATCAACTTTGGTCTCCGGCCGTCCACGGGGCTTGTTCTGCAGGTCGAAATTTCCAGAACGAAAACGTTGGAACCAAAAACGCACTGTGTTTTCTTTTGCGGCACCGTCGCCATACACATCATTAATCCTTCGAGCCGTTTCTGCAGCACTGGTGCCACGGTGGAACTCGTACTCGTAAATAACGCGATATTTCAAGTTTTTCATTTTGTAAACTGAGTGACCCAAAGAAAAAAACAATTGAGGAAAAAACAAATGAATTATAATTTTCAAAACACAAATACATGAGTAAATAGCTGAATAAATTTGGATTTGGAATTCCTAACCAAAGAGAAGATATTTGAGATCAAATTTGCCAGTACGGCAAAACGCCAATTTCATATGTAAGGACCTAATATATTGAAGTCCCTATATAAAATCTACAAAAAAGCAACTTTACAGGAGCTGTTTGAAATTTGATTATACATACAAAATGAGCGTATTTGTCCGCTTCTATATAAATTTTTTTCTCTGAAAAAGAAGAAACTTTTTTTTTTAAATTTTGTATATCAGAGAAAAGTATTAGTATACATAGATAATATGTATTGGTATTTTTTTTATCGATACATATTATCTATGTATTGGTAAAAAAAAAGTAAAAAATTCATTTTTATTAGATGTCAGAGTTTACCGGGACCGTAAACATCTGTCAATTTATTGATTCCTATCATAAATTTATTTCTACTGATTAAATAAAGCTGTATTGTGTAGCACAATCCATTTAAATGATTTTTGGCTGTTCAGGAACGGCACAGTGATGCAGGAGCTGAGGCTTTTTGGATGGCCAATGGTTCGGAACTACTACACTTCCTCAAGAGTGACCGCCACATCTCAGCCTTCTCCACCCAAGCTCAGAACATTCTGGCACATACAGTGCAGACTGCTTTCAGGTAAATACACTATCATGCTTTTACTGTAAAACCCTTATACAGTCGAACTCGGTTATAAGGAACACGACGGGACCGACTAAATTTGCTCCTTATAGCCGGGACTCCTTATATCCGGGATTCACTTTTTTCACAATTTTTTTTGATTGTGTGATGTTATTTTCAAAGGCAGCTAAATAAACATCCTTATCTTTCCAGAGTGATGAAACTGTAGAAGACGATTTTACATATTTTTTGACGCCGATAATTTCGACTTTTTCGCGAACCTAGAGATACTTTCGTGTGTTAGTGAACATGTTTCGGATAGAATAATTCGCTTTTAACTGATTAGGCTTTTAAATGCTAATACAGTTAACTGCATAAAATAAACTATCACCATAAACATTTTGGAAACCCCCAATAATCGGAGTTATATGACCAATATTCTCGACCTTCAGTAAACTATTGCTTGCCTGCGCACGTGGGATTTTCGGACACAAGTTTGTGTACATCATAAAATGAACCCTAATTAAGTGTGAGCCGCTTTAAAAGCAAAGTGAAAAAGTTCATTGTTACGAGTACGTATTTGTCTTTTTTCTGCAACCCAAGCAAATATGTCTGTAGAGTTTCTAAAATTTGCTCCGTATATCCGGGAATCGCGCTCCTTATAGCCGAGACCGATTGTATGGGAATATGCGCAAATCAAAATGAATTCACAGTTTTTCTCATTATAGCCGGGATCTCCTTATATCCGAGCTCGTTACAACCGAGTTCGACTGTAATTCGAAATTCATCATAATTCTAAATTTTTAAAACACAAAACTCAAAATATTAATTAAAGTTGATTAATCCCGATAATTTGTAATTCCAATAATAATGATAAGTTTGTTGTCTGTAACTTCTGTATTTTAATTTTTTTTTAGGACCCAGCGAGTAACAAACGAAATTCCCCCCTTCCCCTCTTTCCCACCATTTCCCCACGATACTTTTTATATACAAATCTACACTGTTTGACAGATCTTACCCAAATTTTGCATATTTTTTCTTTAGGAACCGACATGTACATCATTTTGACAGGTTATAGCTAGTGCAAAATAATTTTTATATCCCTTTGCCACAGATCAATGTATTTTAAGTCACGTAATTTGATTTTTTAAAACAAGTTATAAAAAACTCACAGTGCGCGTGCCTTTTTGATTGCAGACGCCCATGTGGGGGTGTCTTTTATGTATTTTGCAGTACTTTTCGGAATCCTCTTTATTTGTAAATATTATGTCGCGATCCCTAAAATTAGGGAATTCTTTATATGCTTTCTCCAGTTGGCTACGTCGATAATACATGGATAGTTTAAGTTAATGCTCATTATTAATATTTGGACATATTTAATTCTTTTTTTTACTTTTTTGAATTCCTCTTTAGTTTGATACCTTTTTCTAATAACTGTGTTTGTGTTGTTAAAATGTAAATTTGTTTTTGGAAGGAGTAATTACTGACTTATTGTTTCACGATTATTGGAGGCAAGGTATAAGATTAACATTATTGTCTTTTTATTTTTTACAATGTTATGCTCATTTGGGATATTAAAATTTTGTTTTTCATAAAAATTCCCCATTTCATGTTGTTATTATATTTCAGCAACCTGGTGCGATGCTTTCACGTGGAGCTGTCGAGTGTGTTGGCGCAGTGGCTGGAAGAACCAGGCAGCGAGGCTGCGGGGGCCCTACTACTGGGGGCTCTGGGGGCTGCCATGGCGTTGCTACGTCGCTGCCGAGTAAACGCCGCACTGACGATACAACTTTTCTCACAGCTGTTCCACTTCATCAACGTTTGGTGTTTCAATAAGGTTTGTTGCTAGAAATTGTCATATTTCCAAAACAATTCACATATTCATATCTCTTTATTCGGTGATAGATATCTTTTGAAATACACAATATGTATCTTTTGATAGGTGGTCCGCACTCCCCACATGTGGCGATCTGGATGGGGAGCTTTGCTGCGTGAGCGCCTTGCACCACTTTCTCACTGGGCTGAACGTCAGGGATTAGAGCTAGCTGCCGACTGCCATCTCGCTACTATACATCAGTGTGCCCATCTTTTACAGGTAGATTATATACAGTGAAACTCGCTTAATTAATTCACTTTTAATAAGTTTTCCCGCCAAATAAGTTTAAATTCTGCGGTCCCGAAAAAGTCCCATACGAATCCCAATTTTTTTTAGGCTTAATACTTTCCCGCTTATTTTCACTTTATTCACACAAATAAATTTTCATAATACATAGTTTTTCGGAGGATGAAATTTTGTTCAACATTCCTAAAAATGAAAAATGAGCGCAGTAAAAATTAAATGATTTTGGCGGCGTGACAAAAGTTCTAGCTGCTGAAAAAACCCTGTAGTATTTGAATAGACTAATAAATAATATTTAATAAATAAATTTATCCGGCGATTATTTACGATAATTTTTTTATATAGTCGCAATCGCAAAATCAATCAACGTCGGTGCAAAATAAATTCGTCCAATCGAAACTGTTTTCATTTTGGTTGCATTTCTTCGAAGAAACAATTGACAAAATTAATTACGTAATATCTCCTATTTTTTTTTTTAGCCACATTGTGATTGTTCTCCACGCGGACCGCCCCGGAATATAGTATGTGACTGCTAAATTCGGTTGCGGATTTGACGAGACGTCAAAGACGCGACGGAAGAAACGCGTAATGTGACGCCGGCCGTAACTTTTTGAGGGCCCTAAAAATTTCACTCAAAATATAGGTCAAGGCCAGAGATTTTATGTTTTTTTGGTGATTTTAATTTTACAAAAAAAACACGAAAACATGCGTATATTAAAGAAAACACACACACATTCATATTATTTTATCGTAAGTGTCGAAATGCAAAGATTTGTTTTATCATTTAAGTAAAAAAAATAATCTTTTTTTGAATTCCGATAATGTTGCCAGCGCAACATTTTCTGAAAAATAATAATAATTTTTTATTTGTTTATTAAAGACAATACTACTATGATGCCTACCTAATAATCTTCTGTGTGGTATATTTTGTTGCACCGTACGGCACACAACGGGACATCGCACTCATAACACATAAATATGATACACTTTCACAAGCACACATATTTCAAATAAACACAACAAAATTGTGTGTATTTTTGTTAATAAATCACTGTTAGTATTCAATTGAATCATAAACCAACAAAAACTGACAAATATCGCAAAACATATCGTATATATTTGTGTATATGTTACAGCGAATTTGCATTTTTAGTGAGACTACACTTTCACTAGTAGAAATGTACTTTTCCCGGTCGGGCAGAGTCTGGGCAGTGAAAACATCTAAATCAACGAATTCTCAGATTCACTACACATTATCTGTGAAAATGTATTTTGTTTACGAATGCGCGCATTACTCAAAGCATAGACAATATATCGGTGAAACTATCAATTTGTACACGTAATTCTTAAAGCGTAGAAAGTATAAAGGCGCGCTACACTAGGCGATTTTTATTCATTTTGCGGTCCTATTTTAACTCCTAAATTAAAATAGGACAGCGGCACCGCAAAACGAATATGAATCCTGAAGTAAGGTGTCGGCTGAAAGATCGCGCACTCGGGTTTTTTATGATATCTGACGACTGCCGGAACAAAACGAGGTTACGTCACCATGTAAATATTGGGGGGTTAAGGGAAAATTTTTATTAATGAATATGTATTTTGTCAATTAAGTTTATTAAATATGTTTTTTTTATAACAATACAACAAAAGTTTATTTCTTACAAATATAGAAACATAAATAAACATATACCTGGTATTATTAACGAACCTTTAAAAGTGCGTCAAGTAACAAACACTCGATGCGAAAAATACAAAAAATCAAAGAGATTCTAAGTCATCATTTACATTTGAATTCATTCAGATTCTTCCGCATTTCCAATTTTCTATCTTTTTATCAAAAATGTGTCTAATGTCATTTGCGTTTCTTGTTTGCGCTGTGTAAAGCACGTGTAAAGTGGGTGGTAGACGTACAACATAAAGTACGCGGTTTTTAAGTTCGCAAACTTACTCGGCTCGTCGTCGGTGACAGACGTGAAGCTTGCTCACACCGTATCATTTTTATGAGTTTAATCAACTGTCTTTTGAATTATAAGATGATCAGAATTTCGTAAGTGTTCGCGATTAAAATTTTAAAAATATAATACGTTCTAGTTACCTACCTAAACTAATCCAGTCCAGAAGTGTGACAGTTCGAGAAACAGAACTATCGCCACAGAATAGAGAATATGCTATCGCTCAAAGGATAAAAATTAGAAATACTGTCGCTTTGTGGTGACTTTGGACTAGACTAGTGTAGAATGAGACACAAAACGTAAAATAAATTTTGAAAAACAAGGTCCAATGACCTTGAACATAATTTCTCTAAAATGCCAGTGAATGATGGACTCACTAGAAAAACAGATTCACTGTAACATATACGTATACAAATAAATCGAAAATTGAAAAAAATAAATCGTATTTCCCGCGCACATTGCGCGTGACCTTGCCGACGGAATATTTGAATTTCGATTGCGCAACACGCGTTCGGAGCGCCACCTACAACTATTCTATACGATTTTGAAGGCAGAAAAACTTCTGTTTTGATTGTTGATTTAAAATATAATCAGTGATTTTTTGAGTTAAAAATGGAACGACAGGTCACCACATGATTTCTCTACTGGGCAAAATCACATTTTTCAAATTCGATACGCGGCCGTCGAGAAATAATTAATTACGTTCTGGACGCACGGGTGCTCCCTGGCCCCTGGGGACAGTCGCGCCCCGCCCCACGGGTGCGGCCTGGCCCCAGAGGCTTTAATGAGTTACAAAAAACGGATCAAATTTAATTTAGTAGGTAATAAAAAATACTACGAATATTCTTTGCGCCCGGGAAAATATTAAGGTAGTCTGAAATGAAACGTAATTAAAATAAATAAAATCGTAATTAATCACAAAAGAATGTTATTAATGTATTGTGTTAAGTTCGCCCCTGCAATTATAGGTCCTCTAGACTTTGCTCAAGGCGATATGCTGAATGTACACCTAAATTATGTAGAAATCATCAAAAGGGATAAATTTTTTAAAATAAAATCAAGTAGAATACTATTTACAAATGTTTTTTTTTTTACAAATGTGCAATCTTTACCAAGCCAGGAAAAGTAGATACATGTATCTTTTTGTATTTTTTTTTTCATATTCGTGAGGTTTTTGTTTTGTCAATATATACCGATTTATATTTCAATTGTGATTGATTTTTTCTTAAATAATAATATTATTAATTTAAGATAGGTATTTTTTTTTGCAATAGTAATTTAGATAACTTATATAATTTCTTTTAAAATTAATGTTTTGCGTGGTAGTGAGTAGTGACATACCTACATAAGTTATTTTATGGTTTTCTTTTAGTATGGTTATTAATAAAATATTTTTTGACAGTGTTAAAATTTTATTGTTTTGGTGGTTTTTATTGTTTTCTGACCCTCAGGCACATAGGTAATATTTTACAAATGTATATATTTACCTACTTAATTTTTTTTTTAAATAAATGTCCTTAAATTTTCATACTATATAAACGAAAATTCAATTAAAACATAAAATTAGAAAGTGTAAATAATATATGCAAATATTGAAATCACTGTTAATATGTTTTCACGCCTAATAAGTTTTTATTTGCTGGTCCCTTGAAAAACGTATTAAGAGAGTTTCACTGTACTCTCTAATTTTTACTTCATATGTTTACCTATAATGGACCAATTCTTGTATCTTTATATCTTGTATCTTAGCCTCTTAATTTGTAATTTGCTTAATTAAAAATAACTTTCAACATCCTGAGAATAAAGTGGTTTGATTATGGTGCTGAAAAAAATTCTGCAATGTTTTTTCTGAATTTTTAGAAACGGTTTGTGCAAAATTTAAATCAGTGAGGTTTTGCATAATTTGATTTTTTCTTGGGTGTTGTGAATTTCAAAATATGTATGACTATAAAACATCTCATAATATGTTTTTATTATTTTATATTAATACTTGTACATATTATATTTTCACATTCGTTTATTTGATGAAGTATTAAATAAAATGTTACAAACTGTGTTCACATTTTCAGGCACCCAAAAATAATGTTGAGGATATGGTGAGCTTGAGCTCGGTATGCTTCAAGCTGAACTCGGTGCAGTTAAGCTGTCTATTGGGAGGGTTCAGCGATGACCGAGGAATCCGGCTTTCACCAGAGCTAGTGCAGGCTGCGGTTCAGCACGCTCAGGGTCTAGCTGATGAATTACACAGGGCAGATGGTCGGGAGGTGGGTTATGTTGGTTGACTTGTGCTTTATAGCGGAATAAGACTGCCTTACTTTGTAAGTATCTATTCACAACAAATTCAGGTAGACACCCTACTAATAATAATGGCACGGAGTAATAATAATAATGGTATGGATTATAAATAATAATAAACAAAATTATAACAACATAAAAGAATTATATTTAGATGTTATTATTAGCTGACCATTGACACGCATTTGCAGGCATTAGCAACTCGAGTAATTGAAAATAGTATATTTATAGTAGAACCTCGTTAATTTGAAATTCACGGGACCCCAAAAAAACATTTTAAATTTCAAATTCAAATTCAAATTCAAATGTTTATTCAATGTTCAATGTTACAAATGTTTACAGTGTTTACAAATTTAATTTATTAAACAATTTTACTTTTTTATTTTTTATTTTTATATATATATATATTAAATTAAAAATTATTTTAATTATTATTTTATTTTTTTTTATTATTTTTTTTTATTTATTTTTTATTATTTTATTAATAATTATATAATAATAAAAAAAAATTAAATTAAAAAATAAATATATATTAAACAATTTTATTAAACAATTTATTAAACAAAATTACAAATTTAATTAATTAAACAAATTTAAAAAAAAAAATAAAAAAAAAAAAAACAAAAAAAAAAAAAAAAAAAAAAAAAAAACAAAAAAATTATGCGGATGAATTCGAAATTCAAGGTATACAAAAAAAAAACGCGATGCCTTTGCGAAATTCGCCAAAAATCATAAAACTCATGAAAAAAGCCAAAAGCCGGGGTTTACAACCTTTATGAGCTGGCTTAAGTTATCACGCTACACATTGCAACGTTCACCAGTTCCATCGTAAATTAAAAAAATAAAATATAGAGGTATCATTATTAGTTACGAAAGCTGTGTATACTAACTTTTTAATGAGGAAAAATCAACAGATGTCTCTAGCAAAGATCATAGTAATATATGAAAGGTATTGATTCAATCATATATTTATATAGAACTTTTAAAATTTGATAATGTGTGGATGTTCTTACAATGGAATTGATTAATGTTGTATTGTGTAGAGTGATTACTTAAGCTGGCTCATACAGCTTGTAAGCCCTGAGCTATCCTATAAGAGACTTCCATCCACTTTTCTCATATATAAATTAGCTTCGTCTCTGTGAGACTTCTATAATTTATCCTTAATTAAAATGTATTAATTTATGGCTAAAACTTATTTGGAATTACCAGATTTTTCAAATTATCGGGGTTAATCTACTATGAAATTAACATTTTGGGACTTGTGAGTCTTAAAATTTTTGAATTAACGGGGTTTTACTGTATTATAGTTGAAAGAAGAAGAATTCAACTGAAATTAAAATAATCGACTTACCCAACCAAGTAGGTTGGACACTCTTTGTATCCCCTTTCAAATCGTTGTGGCCCAATCAATTAGCATGCATATGTATTTTGACAAATCTTGCAAACTCTTCAAATTTTTCATCCATCTTATGTAGATAACCTTAGAGGAGAGCAGCACCCTGCCTTTGTCCCTGCTAATACCTGAAGACGGGTTCAGCGCAGAAGTGGTTCGTGGGCTCCCGGGAGGACTTGCGGACTTCCTGGCCCCCTTGCAGCGGGCCGGCCTGTGCCGCCTAGCACCACAGCCTCACTCGCAGGGACATTGGACAGTCTATATGAATGGTGAGTTATATGTGTCATTTGTCATAAGTAAATTTGAATATTTCAATTACAATTTTGAGTTCCAGTCACTTTTCGTATTATAAATTGTATAGATTTATGTTGAAAAGGGCTCAACATTATTTTGAATTAGAAATTATCATGGTTTTCAAATTAGCGTAGTAATTAAGTATGAAATTGATAATTGGTCATAATATGTTTAAGAGTTTTCTGAATTTAAAAGTAAAGCGATTTGAATCAACGGGATTGTATTGTATTTGAATTTTATAATGTTCTCGCTTGAATAAAAATTATTTGGAAAAGCCAGCAGCATACAATTTTTATTGATTACATTTGTAAGCAAGTTAGATAGACTAGTTACATACTATAGTAAAAATCCGTTAATTTGAACCCCGATAATTCGAATTTCGCCATAATTCGAAATTTTTAAAACCCACAATTCCCAAAATGCTAATTTTATAATAGATTAACCCCGATAATTTGAAAACCCCGATAATTCTTAATTAGAAATCCCCTTGCGCCATAAATCATTTCATTTTAGTTCACATAATTTGAATTTTTTTTTTTAAATTTGACGAAATTGAAAAAAATATTTCGATATTTTTCGCAATTGAGAACAACAGATATGTTAATCTCAGATACTTTAGTAATAGAAATGTGGCAGTCTTTTTATAAGCATAATAAATATTGCGTTTTCGAAATGATTTCTTGAAATATGCAAAAATGCAGATGTTTTACACAAAGTTAATTGTTTTTTTTATGATTTTTGGCGAATTTCGCAATTGTGTTGCGATTTAAAAAATATTTTGTACCTTGAATTTCGAATTATTAGGGTTCCGTGTAATTCGAAATATTTTTTTTTGTGTCCCTTGAATTTCGAATTAACGAGGTTTTACTGTACTCACCATTTATTTGGAGTCGGTGGTAAGAAATTAATAATGCAGTAAGAACCTTGTTCACGCAATAACTTATTAAATTGTTATTCAAGGCCCGGTTGTTTCAATTTGGATAAATAAAAGTTCGTTTAAAAGCATAGATTTTTACGGAAACGGATTTCAGACTTGTCAAATTTAATTTTTGACAGTTCGGAAACCAATAATTCACTAGTAAGTAGAAGTTAAAATATTGTATTCATTTCTATTGGTGAAAAACTCTTTGAATATGATAAGAATGACCTTGAACATAATTTCTCTAAAATGCCAGTGAATGATGGACTCACTAGAAAAACAGATTCACTGTAACATATATACATATATATATATCTGTTAGTATTGATTTCTTTGGGGGTAACCCGGTCAAAATCTGGTCCTCAGAAGGACCATTCGTCAACCGACGTTTCGCCTGAATCACAACAGGCATCTTCAGGTTGCTTGTTAATAAATTTCCGTCACGAGGGGCAGTGCGAACACGTCCGTTCGTATCGGAAGCTTATTACCAAGTGAGGTCTGGTAAGTTAAAGTCTAAATTTGGGTACTGTGGTCATTATTGGCCTTAATGATTTTCGGGAATTTTATATATCGGGTATTAAATAATGGGTGTTCCCGGCCGTTGCTGGCCTTAATGGCGTTTGTTTGGCTCCTTGTGATGCGCTTTGTACTTGATGTTGCTTCTATTGTGTCGGTGGTTATATTTAATTGATTTTTGCGCGCTAATATATTATTTTTATTTTTACTAAGAAATCTACTGTTGAATAAAATGCTTTTCCATGCCGTTGGGAGACGTATACCATCATCTCTATTGTTGATAATATTTATTCTTTTATATATCTCTATAGCTTCTCTAAATATCCTTACTGTTTCGTTTTGGACGTTCGCTATTATTCGTGTATTATTAAAGTCTATGCTGTGGCCTTCTTCGAGCGTGTGTTGGGCAAGCGACGATGTTAGTTTTTTGTTGGTCATATCAACTCTATGTTCAGCAACCCTAGCAGATATCTTTCTGTAGAATAAAAGTGCTATTTTCTTCCAAATAATTTTTATCAGATTATTTAATTACGTTTATATATATATATACGCACACACACATATATAAAATAAAAGAATTTTACCTTCCATTAAAATTCCTATTTTGTTTCCCTCGACGCCTGGAATCCATTATGAGAGAACAGCCTGCTGTTTCGGCACTTATACACGCGTTCCTACCCCCTCTGATTCCCTGTTTGCGACAATTTATTCCCGCTGGTATCCCTGTTTCCGGTTGCGTCGGCGCAACGGTTTTTCTTTCATATGACTCATAATGCACCAGGTAGGGATTACCTGGATTCCAGGCGTCGAGGGAAACAAAATAGGAATTTTAATGGAAGGTAAAATTCTTTTATTTTGTGTTCCGTCTCGACGCCTGGAATCCATTATGAGAGATCTGTTTGTTATCACCTGGTGACCTCGTGGTTCGACGTTATATGTGACTGCCTATATTGGCGTAAAGAGAGGCGCTAATGAGCTCTGGGGGCATTGTTGCTTGGGGTTATCTACTATCTCTCTTTGGTAGAATTTTCGGAAGGTGATTTCACTCTGCCAGTTTCCCATTGACAAGATCTCCTCTATCGGGTAGTTTTCCAGCCAATTCAACGAAGCCACAGCAGAACGAACACTTCCTGGCGTTGCTTCCACTCCAGCCTCTCTTAGGATTGACTTGATCCAACCACCTATCATTGTCCGTGAAGCTGGCTTTACTTCACATGCTGTCGTCACAAATAGTTCTTTCATGTCCGGCTTTCGTCTCGGCTGTGAGAGTGAGACCAGCTTTCGGATCCAAAACAAGGGGTTGATGTTCCTTTCATCCGATGCGCTCAACCTCCATCCCGATTGTTTGTGTCTTGCCGTGTCAGTCTTCGCTCCAAAGGCTGGCCATAGCGTGATGGAGTCTCCTTTGTCGATCAATCGGTACGGGGTGACTCTGAGAAGTGTCAGATCTTGGACTCTTCGCCCAGATGCCATGATGAGTAGTATGGCCGTCCTCCTTGACACGTCATACAGGCTGTTCCTTGGCGGGTTTTCACGTAGCCACTCCACCACTACTCGGGGGTTCCAGATCGGGAGTCTCTCAGTGCATCCACCAGAAACCGAGATGGCTTTAAGGACGTGCCTGACGAGGAAGTTCGAGCTAATCTTATCTGCATCAAGCGCTGGGCCACAGAAGGATACGATTGCCGATTTGTGGACCAATATTGTTCGAGGGGCTAGCCCTTTGTGGATGAACAGGTTGGCCAGATATCTTGCCACTGTTGCAGGGGGAGGGTTATGAGGTTGGACAGAATGCGTGGTACACCATCGCTGCCACCTATCCCAGGCCGGCTTGTAGGTGTTCAGCGTTGAGCCTCTCCAGCCAGATCTGAACAGCTGCTGTTCCTCCTGGCTCCAATCCGCTATAGCCTGTTCCCACCCCCTGCTATTCTCCAAACTTCCAGTTGGAGGTCCTACACCCTCGGTGGGGGAAACCCTGTCGACGTATCGATCAGGACGCTCTTCAGATCTCTTACGCTGGCCCTCCCTTTGCTCGTTGTTTGAGATCGGCCCTCCAGAATGTCTTCTCCCATCTTGGCACAACTAGGAGAAAGGTGCCTCTTGCCAAGTTCAAATGCGCCAGTACTCTTGGGACGAGATTCGGCGGCGGAAATACCCAGGCCAGCTCGTAATCCCAATGCTGACTGAATGCGTTGAGATAGGAGGCCGAGCAAGCGGTTGAGTCTAGCGACACGTAGTTTGGCACCACATGGGCGGTGGACGATGCGAAGAGGTCGATCTGAGGACGTCCCCATATTCGGAATATTTCCTCTGTCGCTGGTTCCAGGAGGTGCCATTCCGGGAGTGGTGTCCCCCGAGAGAGTCGGTCCGCAATCCCGTTGTATCTCCCTGGAATGTACTGCGCTGTCAGAGATAGTTCCTGCTGGTCGATAAACTCTAGGAGGTCTCGAGTTATCTTCAGAAGGCCCAATGATCTTGTCCCCCCCTCCTTGTTGATGTAAGTCACTACTGTCTTGTTGTCTGTCTGCAGTAGGGTCTTCGTTCCTCTTAGCAGGTAAGCGTGATCCCTGATCACTGCGTAAACAGCGAAGGCTTCTTTCTGGGTGGAATGCCACCGCATCTGCTCTGGGGACCACTGGCCTGATATCGTCTTGTCGTCCACCTGGCCGCCCCAACCTGCGTCCGCTGCGTCTGTAGTCAGGAAGTGGGAGAAGGGGGCTTCGTGTATTGGGCAGGACTCCCCTACGGCCTCCAACCACCACTCTAGGTCTTGCCGAACCGCGGCAGGAAGCTCCACTTGTCTGGATGGCTCGTGCCTCTGCAGCTGGCGGCTGAATCTCTGCAGTCTTCGGCAATGCAAACGACCCCGAGGGGTGGCGAAGTTTGCGAAGTTGAGTCTCCCCAAGAGGCCTAGAACTGCTTGGGGGAGCAACTGCCGGCCTCGATCGGGCGGCGCAGTACTTGGCGAAGGCCAGAGCACTTGCGGTCCGAGAGGGATTTCTGGTTGGCTTCCCAAGAGGCCTAGAACCTGCTTGGGGGAGCAACTGCCGGCCTCGATCGGGCGGCGCAGTACTTGGCGAAGGCCAGAGCACTTGCGGTCCGAGAGGGATTTCTGGTTGGCTTCCCAAGAGGCCTAGAACCTGCTTGGGGGAGCAACTGCCGGCCTCGATCGGGCGGCGCAGTATTTGGCGAAGGCCAGAGCACTTGCGGTCCGAGAGGGATTTCTGGTTGGCTTCGGTGTCCCAAGTTATGCCCAGAAACTCCAGCTTTTGGGTAGGTATAAGGACACACTTGTCGCGGTTGATGCACCAACCCAGATGCTGGAACAGATTGACCGTCTCTAATGCCTGGGTCGCTAGCAGGTCCCTTGACTGATTGGCCAGAAGGAAGTCGTCCAGGTAGACTACGGTCCTTATTCCTCTCTTCCGCAAGAGTCCCGCTAGCCAGTTTGACAGCGTTGCGAACATTCTCGGGGCTGATGACAGGCCAAAGGGCAGGCAGGTCATCTGGAGAAGTTCCCCTTTGTAGTATAGTCTCAGGAACTTTCGGTGCGATTCCGCTATTGGTAGGTGAAAGTATGCCTGGGTTAGGTCGATTTTCACCAACCAATCTTTGGGCTGGAGGAAGTCTGGGACACGAAAGTGGTTGAACAGCTTGAAGGGTTTCGCCTCCACAAAGGCATTCAACGCCTTCAGGTTGAATATCGGCCTTAGGGAGTTGTCCGACTTCGGAGTTAGAAACAGATTTGAGATGAAGCTCGGAGAATGATCTGCTCTTTCCAGCACGCCTGAAATCTTCAGGGCCTGAATGTGACTCGACATGTCTCGAGACTCCTTCGTGCTGAAGCTGCTCAACAGCTGCCTGGTGGGGAAGACTAACGGAGGTTTGGCCACAAAGGGGATTCTCGCGCCCTTGAGGATTCTCAGCACTATAGGTGGTGCCACGAACTCCTTCCACGTGCTTTGGAACCTCCTCAAGCGTCCTCCCC
Source organism: Agrypnia vestita (assembly GCA_016648135.1). NCBI lineage: Eukaryota > Metazoa > Arthropoda > Insecta > Trichoptera > Phryganeidae > Agrypnia > Agrypnia vestita. Next base: position 65,373 of record JADDOH010000801.1, on the reverse strand, counting down.
AGAACTGGTTGTTCAGCCTCGCGTCATCTTCTACCTCTGCGGCTACGGTCACCAGCGGGGTTTCGGCCGTGGTCTGCCTTCCGGTTAGGTCTCCTGTTCGGGTTCCCTGAGCCTCGCTCCCTGTGCCTCGGCTCCGGCAGAAAGGGCTTACGGGACTGGCGGTATCCCTGGTTCGGAGCTCGACGAGAAGTTGACGGCTGGGGCTGAGATGTTGACGGTTGGGCCAGGTTTCGGGTTGCGGGCGAGACCATCACCTTCTCCTGGCCCCCGTTCTTTAGGATATACGCCGATAGCTCTTCCCTAATGAACAAGTATCCCGAGCTTGGAGGGATTTTGGCCGCACCTTCTCGCACGAAAGGGTCTTTGAAGCCCTCCAATATGGCCTTTCTCCGGTTCAGTATACACTCTGCCCGTCTGCCGCACACAATCTGCAGGATGTCGTCCGAAATCTTATTGTACGGAGCATCGCTGGTGAACATCGACTGAATCCGCTCGAAGAGAGCCGAAGCGGACAGATCCGTGCCGGGTTCGGATGCCCAATTCACCAGCGATTGCATCTCATCTCTCAGGGTCTCTCTCTGGGCGAGCAAGGCGTTTGAAAGCGCGGCGAGCGATCTTTCCAGCAAGCCAGTATGGGTCGGCGCGTTATCGATCCTTCTCAAGTCGTCGTTCACCGACAATTCCACAAACGTGGGAGTCGCCGCGTAGGTTCTTTGCGTTTCCGCATAGCGAACGCCTGACCACTCGTCGGAATCGAAGTGTTGCAACTTCGAGATCTGTTCGATCCGCTTCGGGTCCGCTCTCGGTACTGGCGGCTCCTTCACGACCGTGCTGAGCTTGCCGAACTCCAGCGTATTCTTCGCCCTTCTGAGGCTCGGCGGCGGCTGAATAAAGGACGCATTCGCGTCCTCCACGCTGGGCTCGCTCGCGGCCACGTGTTCCGGCGTTGGCGGCGTTGTTGATGCAGGAGCCGCGCCGCCCGCTAACAAGGCCTCCGTCAGAGCAGTCACCTGTTTTAGCAGGTGGTCTACACGCGGGTCGTATGCTACGCGGCGTCTCTTTCGACTCGGTTCTTCGAAAGAAGATCCGTCATTCGAGGATACCGGCGAACGAGCTTGCTCGTCCGCCATCTTGTTAACAAATCGTTTGACGAAATTCACGGGATTTACACTAAAATATCAACGTCCTGTCGCACTATGTTAAAAATTTGCATAGTCTAATGTTTGTTAACCTAGGGATCAAAAATTAAGGGGGTAGATTGCAATAGAAACACAAAAAAAAATCACAACAAAAGTTGGCGTGTCTAGACGCGTGCAAATGGCCGAAACAACGACGTCATATGAAAGGAAAACCGTTGCGCCGACGCAACCGGAAACAGGGATACCAGCGGGAATAAATTGTCGCAAACAGGGAATCAGAGGGGGTAGGAACGCGTGAATAAGTGCCGAAACAGCAGGCTGTTCTCTCATAATGGATTCCAGGCGTCGAGACGGAACACAAAATATCTATATATTTAACATATTAACGCTACTTTGTGTCTTGGGCACCAGGATGACATAGGCACTCTAAAGATAATCATTTTTTAAATAATAAATATGCAAAATTACCCTTTGATTGTCAGCTCGGCATTCTTAACAACCAGTGCTTCAATTCTCATCGGTTTTCTATTTGGCTGCACATCTTTTGACGTTGAGTTAGCCCAGACGACAAAATCCACTGACAGTTCATGGTCCTCCAGAGATTTAGGATCAAACCTCAATATGATGGGCTGAGGCTCAGGAATTTGCTTTTTGAAAGGGTTTCCCAAAGAGCAAATGACTAGAGTTTTGTTGTGAAGATTACAAATGATGTGTTTGTTCTAAAAAAATGACAACTTTTTAAATAATCAACTTTTCAAATAACTTTTTAAATAATTATTTAAATTTATGTTAATCGGTAAATGTTTTATTAATCACTGATAATTATATATGATTAATTAAGTGCAGTTCTCAAATACTTAACCCCTGTTTTGTGTTTAAGTTTTTTATAATGTACTTATATAAGTATGTGTATGAGTTGATATATAAATATTATTTCTATCCATATTGGGAACAATTTCAAAACATTCTCACTATCAGACTGTTAGTTTGGAGTCATATAATATTTATTTACTTCACATTAAATTTTACAAAGGTTAGATTTTTTTAATATCGGCCTCACTGGTGCAGAGGTAAATATTTAATATTTTCTTTTTTTTAAAACATACCTCTTCATGTGTGTGTGGATTACATACCTAAGTACACATATTTTGTTTTCACATTTATTAAAATAAATAAAATAAGAAAATGATTCTTCACAAACACTAATGACAAAGACATAATAATCTTTCGTGATTTAAAGAATATAAAACACCTATGTATTATTTTTATTGCCTGAAAATACATATCCTACCAATAATCCGTAATCGGTATACATATAATATATCTAAAATCATATATCAATAAATAAAATCAAAATCTGCTCCACCATGACAAGCAAAATTTACTTAAAATATCAACAAACTTAATTGTATACGTATATAGTTGGGAATTTTTCTTATAAACCTATTGAAAATTTATTATGAAGTGACCATGGGTAAAAAAAAGGAATCTCTAAGAATGCTTTGTTTGGAAGGAATTTGTACTTTCAAGATTGTGGATCAAGTTTTGAAAAAGTATAGGTAATGTAATAATTCTCACTGTGACATTAGCAGCAACATAGTTGAGCCCTGGGTGATGTGATACAAATAATTGTGATTCGTATGCAGATTCTCCTAGATTGTCTGCTGTTATAACCAAATGCACCTCATTTTCTTGTCCCAATGTCAAAATATATTGATTCTTCTCGGTACCTGAAATTTTAAAGATATAAAGTATTTTTATAGCAATTGACTGGAAATTACAAGTAGTACAGATTAGGTATATATTATAGATTATTTAGAGTTTTCTAGAGACACTTTAAAATGTTGAAATTGGCTGAACTTATATTTTTACAGAACAAACCCCAATCCCAAAGTTACGCGATAGGTAGGATCACGTAACTCGAATTCGCGCGAGTCGGGATACAACTTTTACATATGAATACTAGTTTATAAGAAAAATATTTAATAAAATAGCAGTTCTTTATACACTTTAATAAAAAATATTTAAAAAAAAAGAATTTCGTAAAAAAAACCATTTCGATGTCGATGGCTTCATAAAATTTAACGAATTCCAATTCAAATAACTATAATGTATTATTTGTTGGAGTCTGTTTCCTAAAATTTTTAAGCCACCAAGTTTGCAATTGTCATATGTGTCTTCATAGTCGTTTTGCTTACGCATCTCTATGAGCTAACCGATTTTAGCTCCTGACAACATTAGCTTTTACTTCCATATCTAATTGCCTGCCAAAATTAACAACTTATTCTAAGACATAAGCAATATCAGTTTCTAGTGTTGTTTTCGTCTCGTTTTTGAAAATAAATGTACAAAGTTTCCGCCAGTCTAGTGGCGGTGCCGAACCGCGTAACTCCGAGTTCACGTAATATTAATGTACATCACAGGATATAAATATACATCTACAATATCTAGATATAAAATTAATGTATTATATTGGTGTATAAAATTGACTAATTGAGAAGTAATTTGGTATTAGAGTGCCAGAATATGTGTTTATAAAATTCTTATTCATTATAAAGATACAAATAAACAAAAATTCAATTTGATTCATGTGGTGTTCAAAAGATTAACAAATAAAATTATTGCATTGTTTCAACTGAATATTTTCATAAATCTAGAGTGCCACCACTATAACTTGGCGTGCGAGGGAAGGCGCCCCTGTCGCGAAACAGAAGTTGCCAGGTTGTAAATTTATTACACAATACATAATGTACTGAATGTCCGGTGACCAGTGTCAGAGCCTTCAATATAAATTTGGTCAGGTAACAGTGCACTCCGCGGCGGCCGCTCCATCTGTCAAACTGTCAGACGGTAATATCGGTCCATTATTTGCTTTTTCAGCTTCCCAAAACTTTAATACTTCATTGGCAATTGTTCTTGCACCACCCCGGACTGTTTTGGACATAATAATTCAGTGTATATTGGTAATCAAGATGTCACAGCTCCCGAGCAAATACAAAATTGTAATGAATTACAGGGTGAGGGGTTACCGCCGGGTGCGGGCGGGGCGGGTTTTAGTTCCAATCCTGCCGCACGCCAAGTTATGTTGGGCAGGCAATACTACATATTTTGTTGTTGTTAATTTTATTTTTAAGTTCTCAGCAGTCTTAAAATATAAAGTATAAAAATTTACCAATAGGTAAGGCTAGGGCTACCCCGATAGCAATATTGCTCTCGCATATATCATCAGTTCCGCAATCCCTCAAAAGAGCAGCCTGGAACTCCCTTGTAGCTTGTGTGGCATTCAGGACAGGCAATCCTTCAACTGACGGAAGAGGGCCATCTCTAGACCAGACAGGTTCTGTCTGAACCAGGGTGTAATTCACATGGAACTAGAATCATAGCATTACTTTATTATATTTGGTCATTTTTTGTTAAAATATGAAATTCTGATTTAAAAATGTTTTACTTTACTTTGTAATACACACACACAATATGAGTTATTAAATTGCAACTATAGTTTCCAGAGGAGCAGTCCCTCTCATCATCAGGTATAGATAATAACTTTTTATTATTAGTTATTATCTATACCTGATGATGAGAAGGACTGCTCCTCTCGAAACTATAGTTGTAATTTAATAACTCATATTGTGTGTGTGTATTACAAAGTAAAGTAAAACATTTTTAAATTATAATGTTGCACCACAATATATTTATATCTTTCTTGGACTATTATCTTATTCTTGGACTGTTATACAACTCAGACATTATTACGAAAAGAAACTTTAAAATAATTCATAAATGTTCACATATCTGGAGAAGAGATTGACCAATCTCGTAACTACCAATAGCAGAAATTGCATTGTGCTTGCAGACACATTGTAATGTCAAATGACACACTTGCTGTCATTTGACATTACAATGTCATTTTGCTTCTCCATTCTACTTCATTTCATATTATTTTCAATTATTGTTTAATGACAATGGTTAAGCATTGTGTGTACTTAAATATGTACATCTATATTCCCTTTTGGAAACAATTCATCATAATTTATGAAAATAATCTTTTTCACACCCTGACTAAAAATTATATTTGATATTTTGTTTTTAATTTATCAGAAATGTTATAATTAAATAAAGTCATTGAGTTAACACTAAACAGCCAATGCATGGTAGCCCAGGCAATAAAAAAAATTTCACACATGATAATTAGGCCAGAAAACCTAAAAGAAAGCCAAGTAGCTGAGAAGTGAGTGAAAATTATGTTGGGAAGGGCACACGCTAATGTGACCCAGCCGTGTCATTTGTCTAATTTTAGCAATTAGCAAGAGATGACAGTTATATTTAAGAAATGTATCACATACTTTTATTGGTGTTTGGATATCTCTTGTATTGTCTTTGATATAAACAATATGCTCCTGACAGTGTGCTCTGTTGTCTTTTGTTAGTTGAATATTTCTCTTGATGATGTGTGATCTGCGGTTCCCAGGAGCTCCAAAGAACACTCTAGAAAACTTCTTTCCCCCTGCAAATGTTTCAGCTTCAATGACATAATTCAGTGTCAAGGTCTCCACTGTCGCTGGTTTGACGAGGGATTCAATAGTGCAGCATGTTTCGAATGAGAAGCAAGTGTGGGATGATTCAGGATCCTTGTCACAACCATGTTTAGATGGATCAATATTCTTCAAAGAATTGTTTGGGTTGACAAATGTCTTGATGTCAATGATGGGGCGACCTCTAAGGAGAGCAATGCTATCCTAAAAAAGAAAAATCATATTCAGAGCAAACCATATTGTACGATAACTGTTACAATTCACTATCACATGACTGATACATAATATTGTATACATATTTCATTGATCAACGCAGTTGTAAAATAAGTAAAGTTTATAACACATTTATTATTTACATTGCACTAAGAGTAAATTGAATTATGAGTTATTAAATTGCAACTATAGTTTATATATAATTGCAATTATAGTTCAAACCAAGGTATTTACCTGTTCGTAAGCTCCAACAAGTAAGTCAGGATATCCGTTACCGTCAAGATCTGTTCCTCCAGATAATGAGTATCCAAATGTTTTTAAGGTAATTGGTAACATTTCCGCCGTGATGACTTGTTTCGGTTCTTTGTCTAGGCCATTCAACTTATTCCCAAGATAAATGTACACAACACCAGAACCGTCGTAAGGACTTCCGACAGCGAGATCATCACAACCGTCTTTGTTCAAATCACCAGCATTTGACAGTGCAAACCCAAAACGAGATTCAGGTTTTCCGGTAAGTTTCACATTGAAAGTATCACCAAAACCGTTATTTTCGTTAATATAAATGTAAACTGCTCCACCAGAATCACGGTTAAAGTAAAAAGGTGCACTTACAACTAGATCAGGTTTTCTGTAAATATAATAATAAACACTCATTAAAATTTTATCAAATAAAATAAAATAATTTCCAAATTAAAAATCATTTTTCTTGGAAAAACCATTAACAAATTAATTGAATTTAAAATATGGCAGTGTTTATATCAAGAAGATGGATTTGAAAAAAAAGGTTAATGTATAGATTTTTTCCGTAGTATGCTATAAAAATGAATAACATCAAGTCTGTCCATTGGTCACGTGTAGGTACTTCACATGATAAAAAAAAGATACGCTTATGTGAATATTTTACAATCGAAATACCAAACAAAAAAATATGTTACCCATCGCCATTTAAATCAGCCGTAGTCAGTTCATAGCCGAAATTGGATGCAAACTGTTCTCCGTTGATGATGAGGGAAACATTAATAGGTGTTCGAGGGGAGTGCGTGTTCTTGGAAAATATCACAACCTGCCCCGTTCCTTCGGCCCGCGGAGCGCCAGCCGCGTAGGACATATTTCCTCCAAAATATTTTCCCCCAGTGACTGACATACCTATTAAGAATAATTGTAAAACATGGTTTCTCATAATATATAATATCATGTAACAAAAACTAGTTTTGACATTCTACTAATAAATATATGTAGCTTGTAATCTTGAATATTTTATACTATACACCCGTAGCTCACTACACAGCTGTTCTTTATAGGACTTTTTGCTGTAACTATAATTTTGATTTACGGTCAAAATTATTTTATATGTATCCTACAGGATGTCTGACAGCTAGTAGCAAAATCTTTAAAGGTTGATTTCCTTTCCTGCCTTCATAATGCAAGCAACCATGACCTAATATCAATAGTTATGGAGATATGCAATATCAAAATTTCATTCAATACAACTAATACAAAATACTTCAATACAACTCAAATTAAATTGATAAAAACTTCGGAAAAAAATTAAATTTTCAATTTTTGCAAGTTTTTAACATTTTATTTGACTTGTGTTCATGTGAATTCAACTTATGTTAAAGCGAATGAATTTTTCATAATCAAAATAAGTTATTGTAAAGATAGTTCAACTTCCTCAAAAAATAAGTCAGAAATATTGAAGAAAAAAAATGTCAACTTTGATATTGCATATCTCCATAACTATTGAACATTATCATGGTTGCTTGAACATTTTCAATTCACTATGAAGGCAGGAATTCACCTGTAAAGTTTTTGCTACAAGCTATGAGATACCCTGTAAATTGTGCTGGAAGATAGAAGTGTTGAAAATAATTGCAATAACTAAATCAATCACCATCACAAAAAATAAAAATATAATAATCAAACCTAAATAACTGTAATAATCCACAGGACTGCTCTTTCCCAAAAGGGGTCCAAAATATACTGTTCTATCTCTATTTAAATAATCGTCATTGGTGTCTAAAACAAATATAGTTCCCTTCCACACATAAGGCCCAGGGCTACCGAGGATCATGGTTCCATCTTCCAGAAATATACTGCTTGTACCAACTTGGCAGTAGCCATACTCTTCATGCTCTCTAAAAATTAATAAATATAATTAAAACATCTTGAAAGACTTCAAAGACGAGCTATCTGGATCCCTTATCAGCTCAAGAATATATAATTGTGAGGAACACGAGCTTTTATATTACTTTTTTATTTTATTATTACATACTTTTATTGAGAGATATTATTTTTCGAATGGGCTGGAGTGCGATGAAGCGACTTGGAAGAATAACTATTATTTATAGTGTAATTAAAATTTTGGAGAAGGAATGGTGATTTAATTGAAATATACAATGAAAGGAATACAGCAATCTGGGAGGTTCAAGATGTGATCAGATGGAGATGACAGCATCGACGATACTGGTACCAACACATACAAAGAAAGAGTACAGCAAGATTGTCATACATAGATCTGCACGGCGTACAAGATGGACCGCGTCCACCAGGGAGACCCCTGAAGCAATGGAGAAGAAGCTGGAGTTCACCATCACAAGAGGAAACTCCCGCACAAACAGACTTTTGAGTCTAAATAAAGTTGAAGAAGAAGAAGATGTCGTGTTCTTATCAAACTACTGCCCAGTACATTAAATTTTGATTCCAAGAACTCAAAGGTACAGATTTCATACAAGTATATGTTATTTACATATATGGATAGGAATCATGAAACAATGCTGAAGAGACTTTAAGTTTTTGAGATGTGGATTATTTGATGCACTTGAGATATGGATCTGAAGATATCTTCTAAAAATAAGCTGGATTGGTAGGGTTACAATTGACAATGTAATGACCCGAATCATCACAGGAAAAAGAAATCCTTAAAACATTTAAAAACCAGAAAATTATAATATTTTGGCCGTATCATGAGACATCCAGAGAAGTACCAGATTCCGTGTCTCATCATTCAAGACAGAATTTAAAGCAGAAGAGGTCCTGGAAGACGAAGGACATCCTAGCTGAAAAACTTAAGGCAATGGTTCGGAATATCCACTGTCCAACTCTTTCGAACTGTTGATTGAATGCGATGATTGAACATGATGAAATGTTCAAGATTATAATTGCCAACATGATCGCTAATGTCCGATAACCAAACTGGCACTAGAAGAAGAAGAAGATTTAGGCTACTTAGTAATAAATGCCAATCTGAATCGATTAAGCAAAATCATGCTCTTGCCGAGTTTGTAGATAAACTTGAAACTAATTAGATGATAGTGTAAAAAATCATAATGGATAAATGTTAGCACTGTTTTCATATTCTTTTAATATGTATTTATTTGGAAACCGCATTACCTTTACTACCTAGATTTTAATTATGTACAAAGTTAATCTGACTGGATGAGATATCAAGCGAAATTCGCAAAACTCGTGAAAAGAGCCATTAATTTTATGAAAATGTCTGTATTATTTCAAGAAATCGTTTTGAAGATGCAATATTTGTTATGCTAATACAAAGATCGCTATTTATATTACTTAAGTATGGGATATTGCCATATTTATTGTTCTCACTTGCGAAAAAGATCGAAATATTTTTTCAATTTTGTAAATTTAAAAAAATCTAATTATGTGAATTAAAATAAATTGATTTATGGTGCAAGGGGCTATAAATTATTTTGAATTAAGAATTACCGGGTTTTTTGAATTACCGGGGTTAATCCCCTATGAAATTAACATTTTGGGATTTGTGGGTTTCAAAAATTTCGAATTATCGGGGTTCAAAATAACGGGATTTTACTTTATAGTACATACGTACCTAAGTGTGGAGCGGCCCTTGCAAGGTTCCCAATTGTTGTCATATTTCAGTTCATTATCCAATGTATAACAAAGACCTTGTCCAAATTGGGAGTCTCCAATTTTTCTTATGTACCTAAAATAAATCACATACATATTTATGAATTAATTTGCAGAATACAAAAGTAATACAAGCTTTTAAGTAGTATTAATATGGGATCATATGATCTGGAAAATCACAATATCTCTTTCTTAAAAAAAATATTTTGCACCGCTAATTGCCAAAATGGTTAGTCAGTGTTCAAAAAGTGAATTGGATATCTTGGCCCCACCGAGTGACGAGTAAATATGGCGAGATTCACGATGGCAGACAGAGCTCATTTGGACAGAGCAGTTTTCCGGCAACTGAAAAAATTCAAGTCCCGGTGGCAAATTTTGTTTTTTCAAAAGAAAAATTATCTTATACATTGTTTCAGACATTCAGTTTGCTTTAAGTATTAGCTTTATATATTTTTATAAAAATTTAATAGCCCTGATAAAGTATGACTGTAGGGAAATTAGGGGTGGAATGGAAAAATTAGAAATTAAATTAAAAAATATGTACCTACATATATAGAGGTATCATTTCCAGCTGTAAAATCTATATATAAATATTATGTCATGGAAAGAACCATAGATGTCTCTGATATAGTCCATTCGAATATATGAAAGAAATTGTTTTAGAACACATATACAACTTTAAAAAATCTGATAATGTATGGATGTTCTTACGGTGGAATTGGTGAAAATTAAATTGTGTAAGGTGATCACTTAAGACATCTCATACAGGCCGTAAGCCCTGGGACACCTTATAAAGACTTCCATACGTCAATACAAGAGCTTAGTCTCTGTGAGCCTTCTATAAATTATCTTACCGGATCATAAAATAACTGTCGTTGTAAAGAAAAGCATGATTTTAATACTAAATCAACATAGTTATTAATGATGCTGGTAAATGTGTCTACCAAAAATGTTCTGACTTATGTTACTACAATAGATAGATTTGAATGGCTCATCTTCTAACTTGTAAGCTTCCACAGCACGCGATAAGTGTATAATTAGAAGAATTACCTGTGGGCACAAACAACAACCTTCCCTCCAGAACCCTGACTCCGCACGGTAACTCCCATCCACTGTCCATCCTTGATTTCATCATTTCCTGGGGGCCATAGATCGTTCGACTCGATGTCTGCAGCGTGAAAACAATTATTAATAAAGTAATCATTCATTTTCTGAAGAAGAAGAAAAAATGTATTACAGTTTTTACTAATATAACAAATATCTTTACTTAACATTTTATTTACTAAAAAATTTATTAAAAATAAAAAATCAAATAAAATATATTATTCTGATCTAATAGTGTCTTACAATACATAAATGAATAATAAAATAAAAGATATTGTTGATCTTTGAAAACAGGGTTATTTGGAAACAATTAATAACCTCGCAGGACTATATTCCTGCTTTAATTATCAATTATGGAGATATGCGACATCTATGTATGTAAGTTTGCATTTTTTTCAATATTTCTGACTTATTTTGTAAAACGTTGGACTATTATTACAGTAACTTATATCGAAAATGAAAAATTCATTCCCTTTAATACAAGTCAAATAAAATATTAAAAACCTTGCAATTCCAATTGGAAAACATTCCAATTTGAATTTATGCAGGGTTTTCATCATTTCATTTAGCTTGAATTGAAACGAATGAATTTTTCGTAATCGATATAAGTTACTGTAATGATAGTTTTGCAAGTCAGAAATATTGAAAAAAAAATGCAAACTTTGATATTGCATAACTCCATAACTATTGATATTATTAAGTCATGGCTGCTTAAACATTTTCGACTCATAATCAAGGCAGGAATATATTCCTGCGAAGTTATTAATATTTTCCAAATACTGTATAAATACCCCTGTATAAAATATAATGTCGTACAAAACAGACTAATATTTTATTTGAAAAAAAATCTTAAATAGTTTGGGATACACATATTATGTATATATTTTATTTACAAACACATATTTACCCTAGAGTTATTCAATCCCAAAAATGAAACTTTATTTAATTTGATAAAAAAATGAATAAAAAGAATTCTTGGTTTATATTACAAAACACAGGAATAAATCTTTAAAAAAGAGTTGCAGCCAATGGTATATATAATATGCACAATGCTGTGGACATCGAGAGAAATATATGGGACAAATTTAGTAGAGTAATATATTACATTTTTGAATAGATAAGAATTTAAGTTAATCAATATTAATATTGAAAGATTGACATTTCTCTCGATGTATAAGTGGGTGTGTGTAATTCACGGCTAAGACCACAAACAATGAGTTCCCATGAGAAAACTCAGTTCCTGAGTCATCCATACATTAATTGTTGTCCATAACTCACAATTTAGTAATGTACAATAAAATGCACTTAAGGTGATCATCTGATAATGCGAGCGAAATTCACCATTTTTTTCTGATAGCTTCTCTTGCTTTTTTAATTTATATAATCAAATAAATTATCAAACCAATATGTTTTAGAAATTAAGAAAATTGCTTCGCTTTACGAGTTTTAAACTGTATTTTTTTAAGTGCAGCGTATTGTGTCTTGATCAAATAGCTTATCAGGAATATTGACTAAGATTTTAACTATTTAATTCTCAGTTTAAAACAGTAATATTCATTATTTTAATGTATTGTAGTTGTCAACTATGTAAAAAGGGTTTTAAAAATCACTTTTTTTAAAATAGTCTCTTTTAAAACATAAATTGTAAGAAAACCAACAGAACCCTTTAAAAATATTTTTATATTAATTAAAGATAATCGTTTATTTTATAATATTGTTGAAAAAAAATCACTAGTTTATACACAAAGTGGAGCAATTTTTATTTATTTCTAAAACATAGTTGATCTGATAATTTATTAGTCAATGAAATAATTTAGTTAGTGTCATTAAAAAAAGATAAATGTGTTTAAAATATATGGAACCTAATGAAAAAAATTTTTTTGATATCTTTCTGTACAAAAATTTTATACAAAATGGAAGTGAAGCTATGAGAAAAAGTGGTGAATTTCGCTCGCATTGCAAAACGATCGATCGTCTAAATGGGTTAAAGAGTAGGAGCCAGCGACTGCCAGACTTACGTTATAGTATCAAACCTGAAATATTTTCCTTACATGTACACTCTAGTAGATAAGAAGATTTGGATATTATGACATTTGAGTTGGGGGATTTTGGCAGATAACAGATAATACAGGTACAACTGTGTGTGTAAGTAAATTATCGGGGAATGTTGTTAAATAGTGGCCCGAATAAAATATATAAAATTAAGATTTGTTAATATAACGTAAATGATATGATCATTTATTGAGCTTCAAAGCGTCTGGCGGGAGGAATGACCCGCGAAAAGCATCTGGATATAGCACTATGTATAGCACGTGTATAGCACTGTCCATTTATGTTATTAAAAAATCGGGTGGTTATTTTTATGTTAACATACTCATTGTCTGCCAAAATCCCCTGAACTCAAATGTCATAATATCTAAACTTTCTTACCTACTATAGTGTACATCTATAGAAAATATTTCGTGTTTGATACTATAACGTAAGTCTGGCGATCGCTGACTCTTGGTCTATAAGGAAAGACTTCACTTAACGTAGTTTTTTTAAGTAACTATTATGTAAAAATAAAACACAATGTTTGTGCTCGTAGCCATCGATACTATGATGCAGGAAAACTTTCCAAGTCCACAAGATGACTGGTGATCAAATGCAGAATATATGAAGATGATTGCAATGTGATAAAGGAGACTCAGATTTTCGTGAAAACCTTCTAAAATGGATGCAATACAGCTGGAAAAAAGGTATTCACAATGCTCCTAGAAAATAAAGTGGAAAAACCTGAAACAACATCATGCACAAATGGCAAAAACACTGTGATATAATTTGCCTAAAATATTATTTGCTCTCCTGCAGAGATACGGGTCTACTCAGTGGCGAGTAATCTCAAAGGCTTGTAAAGGAGCGCACCTCCTGCGAAGTGCACTAGCCGGTGTGGTGTTGGCGACTGAAACGCGCGCGATATGATGACCTTAACCATTGCTGAATTTCAAATTAAGTTGAACAAATTGTAATTATATTTTGCTTGGTCCAAAACCATTTGAAAACGGTCACAGGTAGGTACTTTTGTTCAACGCGAGCGAAGTATGACAAAATTATCATTTTATCATTACACGCAAGCGTGGTGCTTAATAATATGACCTATCGCCAAATGGTTTACAACGAATTACAATTTGAAACTTTATTTACAAATAGCTTCGTGCCCGCGTCGGGACCTAAAAATTTAATAGCGTCAATAATTCTCGGCATTGAAATATTTCTCCCCGGCAATCAAAAATAATCCCACTTTTAAGGGCCGGTTGCGTCAACTTGGATGGATAGAAAACCATAGATTTTTACGAAAACGGTTTGTATGATCGGTGAAAATGCAAAAATCGATGTTTTAAATTTAAACGAAAGATTACTATAATCCAAGTTGATACAACCGGCACAAGATGAGCACAAAAAATGCAAATCCACAATCGGAAAAGTAAATCAATATTTTTGTAATAATAAGTTATTGAATTTTAAACAAGTTATCAACGGGTTTTGATTTTATTTTAAAAGCATCAAAAGTTCTAAATTTAATTTAGATGTAGGTAGGTACGTAATAATATTTAAAGGCATATAATATTTTCATAAATTTATAAGAAATGCGTTTATTCAATTTTTTTATGATACACACTAATTACGGGGTCAATTGATGAAATCAATTTCTCAATATCTTCGTGTTACAAAATTATTACACGCTTAAAATGTTATTTTATACTTGTGTGGGATTTTTCATTGATAAAATGCATGTTTTGTGGGCACCGACCGCACTTGCTGTAGGGATGCGACATCCAACAGTTGCAGATAACGATATCAATAATTATTATTTAGATTGCAAGGCACCGTTTAAGTTGCTCAGTGGCGACAATGATACGACGAGACCTGTGCGTCGATGCTAAATGAAAAAAAATAAAGAAAATCGTCGCTACAGCTCAATAACGCCAATGTACAGCTATGCCTCATTACTCTCGTCTATTCGTGATTCTATATGGATTTAAACCATAATTTATAAAGATATTTATTTATTAAAATTTATTTATTTATATTAATATTTTAGGAAAGTAGACATAGAGTAATTACAAATGTAGTAAAAAATAAGAAAAAAATTCTTAGGCAGCAAATGCATGCTGATAGAAGAGGACAATTATTTATTACTTATTTTCTGTAAAACAAGTACAATCACTACTGTAACTTATACGGAATATTAAAAATTCATCCGACAAAAAAATTGAGTGAAGCGAAGAAAATTATTAATAGTTTAAACAGAAATTTGAAAAATATTTTTTGTAATGTTTTTATTATTTTATTTGACTTGTATTAAATCGAATGAATTTTTAATATTCATTATAATTTACTGTAGTGATATTCCAACATCTTACAAAAAATAGGTCAGAAATATTTAAAAAAATGCAAACTTTGATGTCGCTTATCTTTGCAACAGTAGATATTTCAGCCAAAAGGTAAACAATATTTTCTATTCAAATTTGAACGAAGAAGACTCCCCCGAAGTTTTGCTACTAGCTACGAGATTTACATATCTATGTGATTTTCTCGAGCCTGGAGGTTTTTGTGTTACGCTACAGTAATTGAGCCTCATGACATGTTATAGATAAATAATTCAAACATACCTGAATTCTCAAAGATTTCTTATAGTTTTCTTTAAAATAATTGTCGATTAATCTGATACAGAAATTGAAGTATTCGGTCGGCGCACAGTTCCGACATATTATAAAATGTATATACACCCATGTCCGGGATATCGGAATGATTCGCGGGTCAGCCGGGCATCGAACCCAGGCCACATATAAATGGACCACTGCCAATATCATTGCCCTCCAATCGAGCTAACTGTAGTGAAGTTGCAGGCCGGACTCGGAAACTGTCTCTGAGATAACGATAAACAGCGTGTCTAGTTCATTGACAAGAAAATAAGTCGCATTCGTAATCATAAAAAAACAGTACAAGTTACACAGCGCGCTGAACTATCATAAAGTTAAATATATTTTCAGAAAAAATTCGCGTTTGAGCGCCGCCTGCAGTAAAATGTTATACACAAAATCGAGATAAAGCTAAATTACTTTTCTGGAATGTATATTGCGTCAATGCTAGATTTTCGCAGCTAGATTGCCCCACCTTAATCCATTATTACAAAAACGTGATTATTCATACAATTTAAAAGTGCACGTTGAAACAATTCGAAAGCAGAATAAATAATATTATTATACCTATTTTTCAACGTTAAAATTATAATGGTATCTACCTACAATTGACGCAAAAAATAACCAATTAGACGTAATCTTAAAATAGTTTGACACATAACTGCACCGCCGCCTAGCTACAGATTATATATTCAGGGTCTAGTTAAATAAAGCGGTTGATGTCAGGGCTGAATAAAACTTATTATATTACTTATATTTACGTGTCTCGTCTAAAGTGTACAGCGCTGTTCGACGGCACGTGATGATGTTGGTTACTTGCATTTCTGTTGCTTAAGTTATATAGTTATATATAGTTAACTAAGTGATATAAGATAAGAATTTGAAATCTCTTTGTCCTTTTAAATATTGCTTACGGCATAATAAAACATTAGATAATGAATCAAATGATTCTATGGCTCATTAATTAAGATAAATTATAAAAGTCTCACAGAGACGAAGCTATGAGTGTGAGGAACGTGTGTGGAAGTCTTTTTATACGATGGCCCAGGACTTACAACCTGTGTGAGCTTAAGTGATCACTCTACACGATACAACGTTCACTTATTCCGTCGTAAGGACATCCACACATTATCAAATTTTGAAAGTTCTATATAATTAAATATTCAAATCTGAGAATCATTAGTTTATTTTAATGTTAGAATCATCTGTAGTATTTTCTCATGAACTAGTTATACATAAATTTTCTCAGCTGGTAATGATACCTATATATTTTTGAAGTGGATTAATAGTAATTTTAATGTGTACATAAAATTCTCACGAATTATTTCAATATATGTACTAGAATACGCCCGAAATTCAGTATTTTCAATTTTTTATACACCAGTATGAACCATATTTAAACATTATTTTTATATGTAGTAAGTACACAGTTACTGGATTTTGTCTCCGGAGGAATGATTAATTAATCAAGATAAATTATACAAGTCTCACAGAGACGAAGCTATGAATATGAGAAATGTTTGTGAAAGTTCTATAGCTCGCTTAAAGAATTTTTTTCCAACAACATTAGTGGCGTAACGTCACTATATAGATATCAACGCACATTTTTCGATATGGCGTGTCATATTATTTTTAAAGTAAATTGTATACGTTAAAGCTTCTTATCTCGTGATGGCAATGGCGTTGCGAGCTGAAACTAGCCGCGTTGACCTAGAAATTACAGACAGAATAAGCTGTATAAATATCATGACGCCGTGCGAGAGTACTTTATAATTAAGCGCCTTTGAGGTGAGTATTTCGCGAAAACGGCGCTATACAAATTATCCAATTATTCTTATTATTATTATTATTAATATACACAATAAAATAGGCATGATGACAGTATTAAAGAATAAGTGATTTTAGAGAAAAAAATACTTTAAAGGATTCTAAAAAATAATTTTAATATACTCATTGAGTTTAAGAAGATTTTCAATAAAATAAAAGTATAAGATTGTGCAATCCACCATTTTAACTGAAAAACCGATCAGAGCAAATGACGTCACGATTAAGTTACCATCACAGATAGATGAAAATGCAACTATTTGCTTAAAAACTTAGTTTATTACCGAAATAATTTTATTTTCGGTAATGGTAGACGTCTACCTAGATTATAGAAGGTTATTTCAAAATCTGTCATCATGCCTATTATTCTATTTTGAATTGGGGTTCCATTTTTGTAGTTATGAACTGAATAATATTACGACCAACCACAAAACTTCACGTACCTACGTTTTCTTTCATAAAATCTATCAACTCTGGAGGATATTATTTACTGCTCATTGTTCAACTGCAATGAGAGCCATTTTACTTATATTACTCGACGAATGGAGTCAATGAGTTCAAGTAAAATTAATCACGGCACAGTAACAATTACACGCCATAAATATTTTGATGACAAAATAAAACTTCGGAAAGGGTCCGAAGGAAACAAAGCAACGCGTTCTGGAATTGCTAACTCAAACAATATACTATCGCGAGCGCATTGCTCCCGAAGCGAGTCCAGCCAAGGTGTGGCAACATATTTACAAACGCCCATTCGCTACAAACACATCGAACATACACCGGGCTGCGAGTATTTCACTTTTAGTAAAATACTAGCTGAAACCCGTCAAAAATTACGGTACTTTCACAAGTCGGACAACGAAATTATAATAATTGGGATTGTTTGTCAAAACTGTACTCGGTATTTAAAATTTAAGCCGATACGGGCCCCGTTTACAGGCAGGGGCGGATTTATTATACAGGGGCCCCTCTCCTATACGAGGGTCCCTAAAATAACAATATCACAAACTCATCCACTGTCAGGGCTTCTACCAGGACCATTTTCCAAGATCTGGTTTGTCTGGTCATGTCAAGACTACGACACTCCATCAACACCCGCGTCATATACAGTAGAGCCTCAAGAGCGTCCATGTTGATATTCATCCTGTTTTTTTGTGGAAATTTTTGTTTGATATTCGTCCGAAAAGCCATTATTCCTCCCATCTGCCACGGAAATGCTGATGGACCATTATGGCATCAATCCCCAGAATTGACATTACCTGATATCTTAATGGAAGATGACTCCCTTTCCAAACAGTAGCCTTACCTCTTCAAAATGACATCTCGTAGCAACAATCAATGTTTTTTTCATGCAAAGAGTAAATTTATGGTGAAAATTTTATTTATGTACCTAGGCCTACAGTATATTTACGGCATTATGGCGACATTAATTAGACTGTATTTGCCATAATCGACTTTCGATTGAATTTTTTGTCAAAGAATAGATAGTCAAAATTAGAATTAAAACATTTATAGTTCATTCCCATGGGAAACATTATTTTGATATTCATCCTTCCCTGACAAATATTGAGGGTCCATTGTATCTTTCTTTTTCATTTGCCTCTTTTCTCATTATATCAAAACGTATACATCATAATCAAACCACCCTTTTTAATACTATTCAACGTGCTAACAGCTTTACATTCATTCCGTATTTGTTAAATTTTTACTCTATTGCAAATGGGTTTGTCACATAAACGCCTAAGTGATCTCATCTCCTCTGCATTCAGTGTTCTTTCGTTCCTCTTCTACCAGCTCCGAGCCTCAAAAACACACAATAATAACAGACCTGCAATAATTGGATCTGCCAGTATTTTTGGATCTAAAACAGTGTTTGTAGACCTTATTTTTTTTCCTTTTTTTCTTTAATTTCTCTGTTTCAAATTTATAAATTCGCCACTGCTTAACTATGATGTACCGAGTTATGCTAATGTGTTATCAATTAAGATAAATTATAGAAAACTGACAGAGACAAAGCTATAAATTTAATAAATATTTATTTATTTAAGCTATTTAATGTTTTATTATTTGATGTTTGTATATGATACTGAACAAGTTAGAATTTAGAACATGTACCTATGTTATATTTAAAAACAAGTATTTAAGTAGATTAAATCACTTCTTAAAACCTAGAAAACTCACACGAAAGAATATCAAAAAGCAACATTTGTTAGGGACGAAAAATCACTCGGAAGGCTGAAAAACACAAATTTCAAAAATCACACAATTTGTAAATAAATATATTCCCCGATGTTAAATTTTATTAACGAAGTCAGCAAAGAAAGCTTTAGTTTGTAACGCATGTTATTTATACAATCAATGTTTACCTCCTTGTCTTTTCAGTCACCTATATCATCTATTCAATCCGGATTGTTATGCTGCGCACATATCTGGCTTGGTTTGTCGACGTTTCGGAGTACTAAGTGACAAGCCCTGTTAGTACTAAGGATAGCCCTGAGCTGTCAACTCAGTGCTGCTGAAATTGAGCTTCGTCTACCGAGACTCAGACGAACCAGCTCAGACCGTCACCACAGCACCTGGCAGATCTGAAGAAATTTCAGACGGCCGTAATACCTGAGCTCTCATTTCGCTGAATTATTTTCAAAAATATTATTTCTGCAGTTGTAACTATTATATTATAACACGGTGAAATTAAGATTTTAGAAAGTCTAGTGGTCCCAAGAAATGTAGGAAATGTGATTAGGTGAAGAATTTCGTGGTAAAATTACACGATTTTGGAAATGTTGAGTAAGTTATTAGGATAGGAATTAAGTCAATTCGACAGGCGCGATGAACCTCGTTCAAAATATTAAATAATGTGAGGAGAATTAATTTGTTACGGTGTTGCTAATTAAGAATGATTAATCGGATTATTTTGTTACCATTGGCGCCATTTCAACATCGATTACATACATCTAGTTATTGGTGTCAAATTCTGTTAAGTTTGTCATTTTAGTTTGGAAACTCTCCCTCCCAGACCATAATATTACGGCACTACATACTGAAGAATGAAACTACATCAAGTTCAAGGAATGCTATATTGTTATGTTCGTGGATTAATATTAGCTAGTTGATTGCCTAAATCTAATTGGACATCAGTATAAAAGCCAGTTTTATATCATCTAAGAATTGAAATAAACTTGAGATACATTTATGTACTTTGAAGTTGAATATTCAACCGTTGTTAAATCGAATTTCAAGTAACTAGGAATTTTACAAATATTGTTGTTAGTTTGACAGTTGCAACAACTATTTGAAAGATATGTATGTTATTTTCAGCACCAAAATAATTAAATACCAGAAAATATATATAAATACAATATCTCGTAAGAAACCAACCCAACGAAAATTATGAAATCACGTTGATAGGACACTATAATCTCGTATCCGCATCATTAAAATTCGATTGTCATTTTCAAGAATCTTTTTGTTCGACCAAAAAGGAATGACATTCTATTTTATAACTGTACGTCCTAAAACGACGAGGGCTTCCATTAGATCTTCATTTAGGATAAAAAAAATTAACGGTATATAATGATAGAGGTACCTACGCCATTAAAACTTTGAAATCTATTCGTGTCAATCAATGAAGGGGTTGTCATTCCGGCTCAATCTCTTTGAAAATACAGATTAAGAGAATGCAAGGGAGATCAAACCCAATACAATCTTCTTAAGAAAGTATCTGAGATTTGAATCCAAAAAGATGAAGATAAATGTATTATTTACTAATAAGTTTTCTAGCTAATACTCTATAGGGTTTTATGTAGGTACTCTAGCAGAGTAATATTGAGAAATTACTTAGACATGCGACAGCTATTTTCTACAGTAACTTTGGTACAAATAGATCGACCAATATTAATATAAACCTACATGTATTCCACAATGGAATTTTTATAAAAATGTTTAATAAAAATTCACTTTTCAAGCTTAGAGCGCTTTGTTCAACTGCGTCGACTAAATCAACCGCCGTGAGTCGTCGTGGCATTGAGGATTAAAAAAACATTACTAAAAAAGGCTAGGCTGGTTTACGAAACTAAAAAAGGTCGGGAGGGAATTATGAAAGATGAATGTAAGATTAACTTAACGATCCGCGTGTTTGGTAGAAGCATGATATTACTTGTGTCCGTTCACCAAATATGGAAGAGTTTGTGAGTAATGACCAGGGGCGACCGGCATTCAATAATCTATTTGGTTAAAATTGTATGTTAATATTATTATGGTAGCTAATTTGACTACTTATCTATGGACGGCGGAAATACTGCTGTAATAGATGGCGCCAATGTCCATTGTATCAACTCATACTTGGAATCGAATAAATCAAATACGGTTTTGCATCAAAAGCGTAGCCAATCATTATAATTTGATGACGTACACAAGTATTAATAATAATCATCTTTCTTATTTCTGGAAGATTTTTTTATATTACATAATATATCGCGGACTTAATTCACAGCTTAAAACTTTAAATTTACCGAAAAAGTTACCGAAGAATTTTTCTATAAAATAAAAAAAAAGTCAAAATATTCCATTCATTAATTGGAACTTCTAAATTCCAGTACTTTTCATCGTCTCATTTCATAGATATACATGAAATATTTTACACAGAACTACAAAAATATTTTAAAAATAAAAAAATTGCACGATATGAAGTTTTTTACATATTATTTCTAGTCGTTGAATAATTATTTTATATATAATATACCAGGTGATAATTAAACATGCACATATAAATAATATTTATAATAAATACTTAGCAAAAACATGCAAAAAAGCATCAAACACATGCCCATACCCAGTGCCATGCAAACGAGCTATCAGTAGCATTTGTGTAGCCGAATTTCTCATAGCGACTTTTATTTTTGATTGCAGCTATTGAAAAAGCAATGATTTTTTTTAATACAGAGTACTGCACTAAAATCTAAATCCGAATATAAAATCATTTTCTTTTCCAAACCATTTGAATTTTCTCGAGTTAAATTTTCAGAATAATTTGCGAAACTAAAATAATTTCAGCAAAATTCTCAAACGAATATTACAGTATGTGCGGTAATCTAAAATCTTCGAAAAACTTAACTCGATTTAGTGAAATCTCTAGGGAGAAAAGCGTCACTGAGATGAGGCGAGGCCGAGGTTTGATCCAACCAAAAATAAAGGTCGCATTTGCTGTTTCTTCACAGAAGCTCCGAAGAAGAAATTTCATGACAAAAAAAGAGTAAGAAAGTTTTGTTAATATTTCATTGAGGAGTTATTAAAGTATTAATAGTAAAATATAAAAAAATGAAACAAGATATGACAGATGGGAAACCACCACTTACGCTTGTCATACAGCCCGCCAATTAGATTTGCTTCTCGGCGCGGCACCACCGACAAAAATTGATAAGTTTAAAAATATGAAATAAAAAATCAAAGTGTTTATTTATATGGTTGTTGGGGTGGGGTGAATCTGCAGGACTAACACATTAATTCCACCACGATGCCGAAGGGACAATGCTAAAAGCAATTCGATTACTAGATGAAGGATCCTGAAAAGGAAACTATGAACATATAATATATTAAACAAGTGTGCATTAAGGTCGATTACCGGTGGTTGACGATCAAATAAGAGTACAAAAATGAACTTTTAATATTTACCAACAACATTATTTCTATAAAAAATAAGTATTGTTCAACAATTGCTATTATTGTAGATGACAGACGTGTAATACTGTATTGAAAACAATGACATATTGTTAATTATTATTTTTGTACTGCGTTAATATAAACAAGATAAATTTATATATATAAGAGTACATATATATGCACATGTACTCATATATATATGATAAGTGTATTTTAGTTACGATTGCAACAAGTTTTATACACGGGTATCGGATGGTTGCAAGTGCAAAGGACGTCGTCATCTTGTAGCTATCGAAAAAATTTTGAGCAATTTTAAAATTGACAATTTGACAGAACACACTAAAAGTCGTAAAGGGAACATAAATTTCAGATGTTGGTAATCCAGATACTGGTAATCCAAGTATCGTTTTATCCACTAGACTAAATATGAAAATACTCACGGGTGCCGAATTTTAGTGTGTGCGATGATGCGGAATTTTTACTGAATTAATATTGCTAATTTTTCTAGACTAGTCTAGTAAGAAACTATTTTTTAGCATGTCAAAAGATGCATATTCTCTGCTTGCAAATGCACAATGTTTTAAAGCACCCCTTTTACGTGTGGATACTAATGATGTGATGGTTTATTAGACACGTCGTGATGTGTCGGTGTTCATCCTAGTAAATTGCCTAAATGCACCATAAGAAGTCTATCCATGAATTTGTATCTCGAGATTATTTACTACGATAGCTTAGATATATTCATTAGTAGTCTCCCCTATACTCGTATATAAACCCCATTGATAAACGTTTATACTGGAATAAATGAGCGGAGATTATGAACTGTTGATATACATAATTTAGAGATATCGAGATAAATCATATCCGTGGAAAGACATCTTTAGATTATATAAACCAGAACTTTAAAGATAATTTGCGATGACAAAGAACGAAAAAACCGAAAAGAGTATCGCAGCGAAATAACTGCGAACCAACTTTATTGAAAATGGTGATTTTCCACTGCATGGTGGTATGCTGGCGGCCAGAGGTCATCACAAATCATATTAACGACATCTCAACTAAAAAATATAATCTTGTGTTATAGAAATAAGACCACGACAGTACAACATAATAATTGTAAAACTTTACTAATTTTTTTAATACATCATACCACAAAAATTATATATTATATTTAGAGTTTGATTACATCATCTTAAGTTTTAAGTAGATTAGTGACATTTTTGAAAAATCTACGTTTTAAAAAGATAATAGGAAGAATTAAGAATCATCAAAAAAGCACTGGTTACAATATAAAAACCCTCTAATAAATGCAGAACTACAGTGATGGTACATATTATGTATATGTAGTGTGAAGTTCAGTATCGATACTCGTCATTTTGTATCGTACATTTTCTGTTAACTAAATTTATTAATTTATACATGTACATGTTTGTAGTATGTACTCAAGTTACTGAGTTCAAATGCTTTCATTATAATTATATTTGCATACTCACCTAGTGAAATCAGACATTGTAAAATATGATCTTATATATAGCAATAAAAATATTACCTCAAACCTAAATAAAACCAACAATTTTTCACACACAAAATTAACAATTAAACGAAAACCACTAATCCCACGAATTTTCAACAAAAAAATTAATAATTTTTAAAAACAAACAAATTTTATCAATACACATTGATTTATTTCACATCGGCCAGTCTCGGTACCATCTTTATTGCATCTGGATGCGTCCGTCCTGATGAAGATACAGTGGTAACAAAACTGGCCGACGCTAAGTAGTTTATATAAAGTTTGTTGGTTTTTTTAAATTAATAATTGTGTCCAACCACAAGGGTAACAGCATAAACAAAAAAAAAATTAAATAACCTCAATGCACCCAAATTTTGACAAAATCCACAAACCCACGAATAAAACCAATTATTTTTCTAAAACAAATGACAGTTTTTTCCCTTTATTAAATACCGAAAAGGACGTTACAATGTTGTCAAACATAAAAGGTTTTCATTAGCATTCAATGATTGAAGTAAAATTTATTGTATTATAAAAATCCCTCGAAAATAAATACCTACATGAAAAATATATAATTATGTCTCATGCCAAACATATGCAAAACTTATGATTTATAAATCCCTCTACCAAAATCAAAATCCTTAATAAACATCCGACCAAAAGTCAAAATACTAAATCAATAATAATTTGACTTACATATTGATGTCTGAGACTAAAGTAAGATTGATGTATTATATTATATTTATAAAGTGGCGCATTATTTTTTGTATATTCTACATAGCTCTAATGGGCTGTGACATTATACGTGTAATAAACCTATTTTTGAGCAATGAAATAGAATTTCTTACAAAAACGTTCATAAATCAATAATCAATTGCTACATAATAAGTGACTTTTTAAAACTAATTGATAGTTATTCTAATTCAGATAGTAATCGTGGATACAAAAAATGTCATATTGTTCACACGTTGCATATGAAAGTTGGTTAAATCATAATTGTAAAATTACTGTTTGAGAAGTCAATGTTATTTTTTTTATTATTATGAATAAGAGCTACAAAATTTGTCTACGATTTTATTTTTTTTCTTTATTCCAATAATTATACAACTCACAGCGTTTCCCATCAGTCACAACCTGTTCGCAGTCAGTCAAATATGTGGTAAGGGGGCACTTCCATAGGGCTCCTGATTTGTTGGTCCCAGGCTGTCTGTTTTGGTCCAGGGGGGCGCCAACGAGAAGCCTGTAATCAACAAAAATTCGTTAGAATAATCAAAAGTATTTTAGAGTCCTGTGATGACCTACATATTAGTAGTGTCAAACAGGAATCATTGCCAGTATTTTATCCGTCCAAAAAAGTTATTGAATATAACATTAAAAGAAGAAGAATACGCGGCGGAATTTAATCTGTGACAAGAAATTTTAATGACAGAAAAAGCTTTCCATAACGGAGTTAAAAAACGTAAGATAAATACCTGGGCTTATTACTGATGATGACAATAAATTACCCGTTATCATGTAACAAAAAACTGAATTATTTCAAAATTTTAATCATTTGAATAAATAAACAAAATAGTTCATTTGTGAACTCTGTGAGCGGATACACGCGCTAGATTAGCCCAGAAATCTCCGCACAGAGGATTCTGACCGGCCGTCAAAATATGGGAACCTTCTAAATTATTTTTAATTTATTAAAGTCTTTGGGCCCCCGACCCTACTTGGACAAGGGGATAAAGATGATGATGTTGAAACGAATTGGTGTATATGTAAGAGAATGTGTAAGAAGAATATTTATTTTACAAATACTTTTTTTGATATCAATTATTCTATTTTATAAAGATTATACCATAACTATACAAAGAAACATGGCAGGGATGGATTTTATAAATTTAAAATACGAAGTCATTTAATTCAATGGCTAGTCGAGCATATCGTTAAGGTCAGTTCAGTCAAAATAATGAGCCTAAAAAAATTTAAAAGATATTCAGGGAGCCCTCAGTCACTCACACTGCACCGGGGTTATTGTTCTTGAATAAAACTGACAAAAATATTTGGCGTAGGAAGAAACTTGATTTTTTCCGAAGGGAAACCAAGATTATAAATAAACTAATCATTCAATTATAACTGGACTTTCATCTCATTCTACGCTACACCAACAATGTAAAGATGTAAGTAGGACTTTTAAAGAAAAACTATACGTATACTGTTGTAATCGGTTACTATTTAGTTATTCCTTGCAAATTAAATTAAACATAATTTCACTTGGTTTAAAATATTTTTTTAAAAAAATTATTGTAAATAAATAGTGATGTACATACACATAAAACCAGAAATAGGAATAGAATAAGACTACCAAATGAGAAAAAAGTATATACACAGAATTGTCTAATGTACAGAGGTGTAAAAATATATGACGACATACCAGAAAACATGAATGAGATGAATGAATGAAAATGAGATGATGAATTTAAAAACAAATGCTATAATTATTTTTAAAATAATATAGAATGTAGAGCATAAGATGTATTATTTATTATATAGATTGTACCATAGATTAGATCGTATTATAAGATGTATATAGATTGTATCATAGATTAAATTAAATGTAAATGTGTAGGTTATTATACATAGTATATTAGTAATAGATTTTAGAATGTAATGTGAAAATACTAGTTAATATACAGGATGTAATATTAACTTAAGAAATAAATAAAAACACAATGTATTTTTGATAATACCAACAGTTTCAGAACTACCCTTCCCCCCTTCAGGGTTAACTACGAACTTAACATTATAAAATATGGGGAATTATATTTTTTGGAACTTGCTTTTGTTTGTACCTGCTGTACGGCATTATTTTCAAAGTTCAATATTATTTTACTGTCTGTTTTAAATGTTTTTTTATTTTTTTCTTAACTAAGTGCATGCTGCAGACACTCTTAATTTAAGAGTTGATATAACATTTTTTTTACATGGCATTTTTTTACGGCGTGTGAATACACAATCACTTAATAATATGGCTATTATTTTATTACAGGCTTAAATTACGAAATGGAATTACTAGCGTCACAATAAAAACGCGTCAGAGTGATTTTTTGCATTTTACGATCCTCAGATGCGTCTTGATTGATTATTTTTATCGGTTTTAGATGTACTAAATTACGCTTAATAGATACGACGTTGCTTTCGAAGTATGAGTACACTTCATAAATCATATTTGATTTAGGCGCCTTGGGCAAGTTAAATTGGTCCCGAGTGTGTGGAAAAAATAGACAACGGTTGTATTGAAAAACTTTCTCACATAATATTTTTTATGGATAGCGCCATATCTGTTTCATTTTGACCATTTTCTCTTTAACCTCTTCTGTAAAAGTACACGGTTTGGAGTTAAGTAATGGTCTGGTTGGTAAACAACTACCTTTGATTCCATCAACCTTAACATGACCATCAAATTTATTGCGTAGGTCGATTGAATATGATTAGTATTAATATGAATATATCTTCACGACCTGATTTAATGTATCGACTTGAAACAATTTTTTTTTTAAATAAGTCGTTTATAAAAATATGTCTCTTAATTACGGGGATTTAATTATGCAAGAATAAAAAAAGTCTAAATATGTCTTAGATATAAGCGAAGGAGGGGAACATATTTCGGCTGCAACCTATTCAGTTCTCCTAAAGAACTAGTTTAGTTCATCTCTGTAGATATTTTATCTGTGATTAGACCTTAAAACAATGAGCTGAATGTTGAGTCACGTTGTTATTTCATGGAGGGGTTTTTAATCTAAAGCTAAAAACAGCTTACAAAAAGCATCAATTTCTGTTAATCAATTTATGTTATATTGAGTTTGTATGAATATAAGGGTGTCATTTTCTAGCTCGTCTAAAGGCGGTCCAGTGTCTAGAGACAGTCCTGCGGTCCTCTCTTGTCACCAACTTGTTCTAGCCTCCTAGCCTGTACTGCTGATCCAGCCTTTCTACACAGTGTCACTAAGTCCAACATGACAACATCCAGCTGGTATTAGGCCCGGTTGTTTCAAGTTCGATCAAAGTAAGCGGTCGATTAAAGTATAGATTTTTACGAAAACGGATCGCCTGATTGGTGGAGAACGTAAAAATCTATGCTTTAAAAGAACGCTTACTTTAATCCAATTTGAAACAACCGGCCCTTAGGCAGGCAAGTTCTAGTGGCATCCTCAATACATATCCTAGCTTGTCTAATAAAGGTCTTTTTTCGTATAGAAAGGGTTTAATTTTAAAGACTCCCGGATTGCCACGTCCTTATTCAATCCCTCACAGTGACACCTGCGAAGATTTCTCATTTCTGTGACTTATATTTTTGTTTATGCATTATTTTCTTCCAAACTATACCACCAAGCTTAGGAAATTATCATAAATATTAGATTGGCCAGAAAAATTTGTCATTATCAGTTTTATCTACTTGACTTATTTTTGTACGATGATAGAAATTCACAATAACACATATTAGTAGTAATAACTACAGCAATAGTATAATCATATTACCTAATAAAAGAAATTAAATATTTTCATATGTATATTTTAATCAATGTTCAAGATATCTGTAACATGTCTACATTATTATAGATGGCAGGCATTCAAATATATACCTGCCAGTAAGAAGATTTGAAAATACGTTACACTCGTAATTTATAAAGCTACAGATGTCGAGTTTTCTTCATTATCCTCCTTGAAACGACTATTAGATAAATGACAATAAACATATAATAAATAATATTTTCCTGCATTTGATAAAATAATCTACATAATACATAATCTACATAATATAAGACAAACATTTGTTGCTGATCACCATACCATGCGTTTTTAATTAAGGATCGTGAATACTACATCTAAATATAATAATTTCGTTGTCTATCCGTCCTTCCATCTGTCTGTCTGTCCCCTAACTTCGTGTAACGACGGTAATTTCGTTCGAATTCACGATTAATAAAAAACAAATTAAACCCCGCGCTTTGACCCCGGGCCAGCAAACTCGAAGGCGCTCCCGCTGCCTCTTCGCATACCGCCAAAAAGATACTATAAATATATACTAGGGCTTAGCAAAGACGCCAACCAATGTTCAGTCATTTTTGACGGGTAACAGCTGGTAAAACAGTAATTTATCAGTGCATTCCGACACCATTGCAGTAATTTCCCTGGGCATAATATATTCAAGGTGAATTTCTATTTAAGCTAAAACTTGACATGTTTCATTTTCTTTTTAAAAACGACAAGTCTTGCTTTAGGTACATAACTAGAGCTGTCAGTTGTCTTTTTCGAAAAGCATGCAAGAGATTCCAAAGATGCATTCGAACGCACAGAGATCATTCGAGACAGAGACTGCCCAAGAATACCGCTGCCAGTCAAGGAATTCAAGAATGTTTACCATAGAGAAAAGAACAAAAGGATGCTATTTATCGCATCCCGTCTTCCGAAATGACGGGTAGGTACCTACTCACATTAAGACAGCGAGCCGCACAGATCGCGTGCATCTGGTTGAATAATTAATTACAGCTTGGCATTTCTATATTTTTCTATCAGAGTGACTTAAGGTGGAACAGTGGAGCGTTAATACGCGCGGGAAGTCTTCATTTTGAAGCGGCTTGAAGAATGTTTTCAAACATTCAAATAGCGCAAATTTTTTCAATATTAAAATTCCAGTTTGACAATATAAAATTCCGCGTAGCAATAACGAATAATAAAATGTTTATTATGCCAGAATCTTGTATTGACGCTACTACACACACGTTCGGTGTGACCAGTAATAATAAATTCATATATACATCTACGAGTATACTAATATATAAAGAGGTAAAGTTTGTGAGTTTGTAAGTTTGGATACAGGAAGATATCTCCTAAACTATTCATCCGATTTCAAAAATTCTTTCACCTACATATAGATGGACTTTCAGAGTGGTTATAGGCTATATATTATCCCGTTAAAATAAAAGGGCTTTTCGTGGTGACATATTTTACAACTAAAGCCGACGAAAAAATGGTCGTCCGATGCGTTGTTTACCAACGCTGCCTTAACGATAAGAGATAATTAAATACAAGTAAGAGATAGTTAAATACTTTCTACAAAGAAGTTTCAAAGCTCAAAAAGTTCAGGGTTAATAAACAAATTGATTAAATATGAATAAAATATATATTTAAAGTTAATTTTAATCTGTCGGACGAAATTTAAGTATGTACCTAATATAAAATTCTTATCAGAATAAATTTGCTTATCATCGGGGAAATTTTATGTAGATAAAAATTTCTATTCACACAACATTGTTTGGACGAGTGGTTTAGATTATATTGATTTTTCACTGATACTTTTATAGTCTTAAACTGAATTCCACGCGGGCGAAGCTGCGAGCACAGCCAATATGAATATAAAAGTGTAAAAAGATACATACATTTCAATAGCTGCATTTAAAACAACTCAAGTTCTGTGGTTTAAACCAATGATATAATACGTCAATGGTTTAAACAATATTAAAATATTTCGCGTCATTTATTTTTATCTACTCACAACATCAAATATTAAATTTATGGTTTTATAAAAATGTGTGGTTTGATGTATGAATTTAATACTAATTTCATATTTTCATATATACGATTTTATTAGGCCACCGAGCGGTCAAAGCGAGTCAAGGCAAACTCGTACATCACCATCCTTTGAATACTGAAAAAATGGTCTTCGAACATTCAAGTACCTATAGGTTATTTTATTCTAAAATAAATTTTATCTTGAACCTTGTCTCTCTAAACATAATAAGTTATTGCGTTGAGTCCCTGCAAACACTTAGAAAAATGTGTCACATGTTAAAAAAATATATTTGTGCATCAAATTCCAAAAAAAAATCCTTTATAATTTACTCTCCCGACGTTAATACAAATAATAGACTTTATTGGGCATGAGATACCGCAGTAATCAAATTAAATTACAGATTTGACAAAATATATGTACCTACTTAAGTAGTAATACATCTTAACTGATCCTCAAAATAATATTTTCCATTCTTTATAATCGTACCACGCATTATCTGGTTTACTTCTACTCCAGCTATCCAAATGACATCTATCTTTAAAATATGTAACTAATATCTTTAAGAACTTAATATAAATCAAGCTGTCCCATAAAGCATGACTGAGCTTTGGATTAAGCTCGCCCTCCATCTCAGTGGTCGGGTAACTAATTTATATATACCTACCTACTATTTATGTTACCGAAATAAGCGATTGGTAGGATCTGCTACATGTAATAAAAAGGAATAATTGAAATATTTATGAGATACTTTTAACATGACGCTCTCAGTGAATTAATGTAACACAAAAAAAGTATTTTGTACGAGTACATAATCTCAAAACCACAAAACGAGCAATTTTTACATGTAATTTTGTTTTTGTGGGTTAGTTAAATTCGAACTCATACTTTTGGGCTATGTTTCAAAACGAAAGTAAACTTAGTGTTTGTGTTATGCGGTGGATAAAATTCAAATATTACAATAGTGTCAAAACACAATGATTAAGTACTTCTCGAAGCACAATAATTTGTCGATTGCCTAAAAGATTTGATATAAAAATGTATAATTATAAAAGACTAATTTAATTACTCTTAATAAAGGTCTTCATTAATATTCAAATCAAATTCACTGGAAAAAATTCTAATTTGACTATTTAAAATGCTAATTAATAAATGCCTTCTAAGAGAGCTAGTCGCCATTATAGATTATACACCGGAGTCGCCATTAGCGTGATACGTGTTGTGATGTATTATTGTAAAAATTAATATTATTATTTTTATTTTTATGTCTCGTTAATAAATTATATCTTTCATATACTGAAACGGATAATTAGACATTTTTCAAATGTCGAATAATTGACTATAGACGTATCACTATAAATTGGCGTGCGAGGGAGGATGTCCCTGTCGCGTAACAGAAGTTGCCAGGGTGTAAATTTATTACACAATGCATAATGTACAGAATGTCCGGTGACCGGACATTCTGTACAAAGTGATAAATAAAATTGTGTAATAATAATCGTAGCCTTTAACAGAAATTTGGTCGGGCAGCACTAAATAAACCAAGCAGTAATGGCGGCCGTTCTATCTGTTAAACTGTCAGACGGTAATATCGGTCCATTATTTGCTTTCTCAGCTTCGCAAAACTTTAATACTTTATTGGCAATTGTTCTTGCACCATCCCGGACTGTTTAGGATGTTTTGGACATAATAATTCAGTGTATATTGGTAATCAAGATGTCACAGCTCCCGAGCAAATACAAAATTGATTTGAATGACAGGGCGAGGGGTTACCGGAGGGTGCGGGCGGGGCGGGTTTTAGTTCCAAATTTGCCGCACGCCAATTTACGTTGGGCAAGCAATATCTAGTTTTTTTTTGCGTTTCCAATTTCAGGAATACTTCATTCATTCATGTTTTTCCAGATGTATTCACACAATAACGCAATTAGATGAGCGTTATGGATTACCTGCAAACAAATGTATTGTACAGATAAGAAAATATTTATACAAAATTTGAAACAAGCACATCATTAAGATCTTAAAAATAATTACAAAATACCAAAATGTGACACCAAACATTTAGGAGTAAAGAATTTCAATAGCCTCCCTACAGAAATTAAGAAGATAACTGAGATCAAACACAAAAAAAAAGTTAAATGAAAACTAAAAAAACACAATTAAAAATTAAATATTTTTAAATACGTGTCCCATATAAGTCCCTCTCCTCGCACGATAGTTAGTCTCTTTTTGGAGAGGTACAGCGAATAAAATTGATGAATTAATTTAATAATTATGTACTAATATAGACTGGAATAAAATAAAATTAAATAAACAGTATGTTACTTAAATAAATAAGCTCAAAATGCTGCAACTATTTCAACCTTCAATGTCAAGGCTCTATATATGTCGACTCCTATATTCAATAACCCACGTCGCTTCCCACAATAAAAAGGCTATTAAATAAAGGGTTATAAATAATAACAACACTTTTATTTTGCTTCTTCAAGGATGCGCTCGAATGGGCTTCACTTTATTTATATTTTCGACGGAGCTATAAAAGTTGAAGAAAATAAAACAAAAAAAAACAACTCCCACATTTCGTGTTAACGCATGTGTCGGACACATTGTCTTTCTACTCGAACATGGTAATTATTGTTTTGTCGGGCTTCATTGTATGAAGATTTTGATAATTCAAAGGAGTGGCACTGTATAATTTCATTGTGACGGATATGGAAAAAACATATCTCAAAAACATCTACTTCGTCTGAATCGCTTAGTTTTTAAAATATAAGTAAATCGTACTCTGTTCAACGAAAATATTACAATTTAGTATCGAGACTTGAGACAATAAGCTCGCATACAATATATACAACATTAGCTCACCTATATGAGTCTATTATTTGCAAACACGGCTCATTCTAGAGAAATTTTAATGTCATTTTGTAAAGAAAAAATAATGCAAAGGAGTATATTTAAAATGTAGTTTTAAAACTGCTTTGATACCAAATAATGAAAAAAAAACGTGTGACATTATTTTATTTATTGTTTATCTGTAATGTACATTTTGAAAAGCTTTATGTCCATGTATGTTAACAAAATAAAATAAAAATTTCCGATTGCAAAACTTATTCTACCGATTACTTTCAAAGTCGGCTTGATCCAAACATTAAATACAAATATCTTAATTATTTGTAAGGTGTTCCATTTGTTTGTTTTATATAAAATATGTTTAGTTATCAATTGACTAAGAAATCTTATATTAGTACAATAAGCTGTTTTTTCTTCTTATATTTTTATTGCAAGTTTTTTTTTGCATTTTGTTATGCATTATATTTTGCAGTAAAACATGTATTGGGGAATGAACCGTGTTGTGAAATAAGAGACTCAAACCAATTTATATTAAAGTTGTGCATAGGTACTTACCAGCTTATCATAACTTTCATCGTAAAAATTAATAATCCATCGAAATAATTTCCGAGCTAGTTCTAAATACCCCTTACAGTCCGAAAACAAAGTTGAAAAAATAAAAGTCAATTATTACAGCTTGCTACCCGCATAGTTATTTGTTATTTCAACCCCTAATTCTCAATCCGCGCTCGGCGCTGAGTGAAGGCGTTCGTTGGGATAATTTCAATTAAATTTATATCAACATAATGATTAAATCGCACGCCAGAATAATGTGAAATTTATTTACGAGAATGAATGAATTATAACTGCGAACTATAACTGTAATCGACAAAATAACAGCATATAGATTGTTTTATTGATCTGTTCTCGTTCGAAACATCTTTCAGAATACTGCATGTATCTAGCCAAACCTTCCTGTTACATCTAATTGCAGTGTTTCGTCATTCAAGGCACTGCCAACATTGATCTGCATTACCGGATATGGACCAAAAGGGCTATCTATCGTCTAGTTAGGATAGTAGCGCCGGATATCAATAGGATTCCAAGAGGAGAGATCAGATTACTGTTTATTCTTACCGGATGTTTATATATCTTGAGGGTTTATTTGATAAATGGTCTTAATCAGTTCAAGTCATCAGTAATGAGGAGGAAACCACTACGTTGTCCGACATAACCGAGAAAAATGTGAACAACGTATGAAACATGTACTACCAATCTGTGTACTCATATTTTGAAAAATAGCTACAAACTTGTCAAAGTTAAAGGTACTAAAAATATGTTTATCGATACCTTGGTATTCTAGTTAAGTTAGAGTTGTATAAACAGCAAGGAATTAGCGATGAGATAAACCGCAATTATGATTGGCGTTATTTTTATTTTATATTTTATTATTTTTATTTATATTATTTTTACAATTATTATTGATCTTAATACACATAATATATAAACAATAAGACTTTTATTTATTCTACAACTTCAATGTAAAATATGTTCTTATGTTTAGAAGAGAAGTATGTTGAAATTATTTAGTTTCCATATACGATTTTTTATAAAAGAAATCTTTGATTGCTTTTTGTAGGCATTTTTCGTTCGTAATAGTAGATGTTATCCAATTGGCTGTTAAAATATTTTTCCTTAGATATGTACAATGATGTTTCGCAAATGAGGTTTTACAATTTAGTGTTTTTGTTAAGTAGTACATGTTAGTCTCCGGTTAGATTAACACGCATGTGTGAAATATTTTGGGAAGGTGTTAGTGCGTGAATAATACTATGGTTGTGGTGTGTAGTGGTATTTACATGCTAGTGTAGTGGTTGTCCTGACGAAGAGACGGGTACGTCTCGAAACCGGTAGACTAAAAATCTCAGTAAGTGGTTATATACTATTTTATTATTTATATATATAATATATTATTATTATTATTATTATATATAACATTTTGTTAAAATGCCTGACCACAAAGTTAATGCTTTAAATAATAAAGATATTAATAATATAACATATTTTTCCTGGCGATAATTGTAAGGGTTTTAAAATTATTAGGTTACGTTATATGCATTATTCTTCAATATTTCGAAATATAAATAAAAGTTGGATAAAAAGTTAAATAAAAATATTTATTTATCAAAATCCGTAGATTAATATGGTCGTAATAGTTTGACGAGACTAAATTAAAATTATTTACATTTCTGTTTAATTGCTGGGTA
Source organism: Agrypnia vestita (assembly GCA_016648135.1). NCBI lineage: Eukaryota > Metazoa > Arthropoda > Insecta > Trichoptera > Phryganeidae > Agrypnia > Agrypnia vestita. The sequence continues at coordinate 29,165 of JADDOH010000801.1, read as the reverse complement.
TGGAAATGACAATTAAGTAGTTGATGAGTTTAATTGAAATGTTGAAATGTATGGGAACTCAGCTGACATGATACTAGTATCACTCAGAATTCACGTAATGTTAATTAAAATTAATCTTAATCCGCAACCACAAGCCAGTTGCAGCAAACATTTGAAAATTCGGTCGGCGAAAATTTAGGCCCTAATATTGTAACCAAAGCATCTGAAGAAGATATTTATTTCATCTTTCAAACCGTATGTTATATATCTTCCCTTTTTATATCTCGTACAGTAAAATTTTCTGAATATATACAGTTGTTAGTCCGTGTTCGCATTTACGTAGCATTTTGAATCTAAAAACAGCAACTGTTTCTATTTACCTTAATGCTACAACAGATCACGAACCGCAATTACTGTGCCAAAGCACATCCCCCAAGCTTGAGAAAAAAAATCACATAATATATCTATAGTGACCTCACAGGAAAATGTTTAAAAATATTAAGTACTGAATAACTCTCTGTTTAACCCATCCTTACCTAAACTAACGTTACTATGCTCGATACATATTTTTTTTTATTTTTTTTTTATTTATTTAATATTAAAACTACATTTAAATCATAATACATTTGTCTATTACAATCTACTTACATACATTTTATTTTATTGCTTTGCCTCTCCAAAAATGAGACTTGCTCATGTGCTTGGTGAGGGGCTTACACTTTATTAGTTTATTTTGGATTTGGCTTATTTGTTCCTTAGCTATATGTCTTGTTATGCATTGTCAATTGCTATATGTCATTGCTATATGTCTTGTTAGCTATATGTCTTGTTATGCATTGTCAAATTGTATCGATCTAAAGTGTTGGTTTATTTTTTTCTTTAATTGTTGTAAGTCATCGATTTTCTTAATATCTGTAGGTAGGTTATTGAAGTTTTTTATGCCCAAGTATATGTAGTTTTGTTGACACAGTTTGGTATTATATTTTGGGATTTTAAAATTATTTTTGAATCTTAATGATGTGTTTTTTTCAAATTTAGCAGTTATGTTTTCTTTAATTAGTTGTATAATTGACGTTTTTTTGTAAACATTCTCTAATTTTGGAACTTGGAATTTAGAGAAAAGTAATTGTGTAGAGAAGGTTTTTCTTTTTTTTAATATTACTTTTATAATTGATCTTTGGATTACTTTCACTGTGTTTATGTTATTATACGCCCCTCCCCATCCAATGATTCCATATTGGAGTAGTGCATGGACAGAAGCGTAATAAACCATTTTTAAATTATCTATGGTTAGTGTGTTACGCAATCTTATGAACATATCCTCGATATCCTCGATAACGTTGTTTATATAACGATATTTATTTTATATTCAAAAACACTGCATGCCTTTTGCGAATATGAAAATGCAAACTGCATAAATTTCATTACAAAATAGTGAGTACTATACCGAGCCATTTCCAGCAAAAGATTGTATGCGCAATGTAAAGCAAATGTATTACAATCGTTGTTCTTTTTCTATATCTTCAGATCTGAAATTGATTATCCCTTCTCAAACTCTTACCTTACTATTATTATAATAATAGTAAGGTAAGAGTTTGGGAAGTGCTGAAACCTTTTTTCTTGGGGCATCCGCAGTAAATCCACCCCCCATCATTTGACGAGGGGTAAACAGTAAATAGCTAACTGTTTGTACGGCTTGAAAGGGGTGTCTCACCCAAGAATTGACTTTCTTGACCTGGGGGATCATCCTCTATTGGGTTAATTCCAACAATTGACAGAAAAATTGATCGAATTTAATAAATTGATTTATAACAGGGGACATCTACGACTGTGTACATATTATTTAAGTGGAATGAACATAAAATAAATTTTCCATTATAAAATCAGTAACCGAGTAACTCCTCGTTATGCGGTTCTCGATTTCCTTAGTGTTTATCTTGGTGTGATACGCATTGGACGCATTTCACGCGAATTGTACGTGAAAATTGCAAGTTTAACAGAAAGACTCATCTCAATTGAAAAGGACTTTAATTTTTAAAAAACGTAGGAGTATACATCATAGTAGTCACCGAAACAACTCATTTATTTTTTTAATATTTTGTATTAATATGTATATATATGTTTGTATGTACAAAGAACAGCAAATATTGAATATTTTTCTTCTAAACTAGTGTTTTTAATAGACCTTGGTCCCAATTAATCAAAATATATATTTATTATATATGAAAAGATGTACCTCGATTTACGCGAATTCGACATAAGCAATTTTCGTCGGTCCCACCTACCGTGTAACTTGGGGGGATTACTGTACTCGTAGTATACATTTCTTATGTATATTATATCAACTCACAATTAGCGAGGATACTCACTAAAAAAATAGTAAGACATATTTTTGATTTTTATAGCCTTAACTTAGTGATTGAACAAGGTCATCCTCCAATACATCACCTTGACATTTTCCAAAAAAAGTTTTGTTTTGCTTTATCTTCCTTGAAGTTTTAAGAATTGAATCATCACTCATTCAAAAATTGGCCGTGTTTTAACAATTTGAAGCTAGCGTGGTAGGTGAATTTTAATTGATTTCTTTTTTTAGCTCACTTAAATTGCTTCTGATTTTTTTGATAAAGTGCGCCGTTTTGAATTTTCTCTTTCCAAAAAAAATTAAATTTATTTTAAACTAGCTGCAACCGGTCAAAAATGACAGAACATTGGTTCGCGTCTAGTACATATTCATAGCATCTTTTTGGCGCTCCACGAAGTACCGGCCGTGCCGACATGCGTGAAACGGCCGGTTTGAGTTTGGTGGCCGGGGTTTCAACGGACGTTACAAGAGGTTACAGACGGACAGACGGACGGACAGACAGAATTATTATGACATTTACATCATTTAATCAGAAAATTATTTGCTTTTTCATTTCAGTCAAACCCTGGCGACATAATTATATCCACCAGCTGCGCGCGCGGATATAATAATGTCGTGTAATCATGCGCGTCACGGAAGAACCTTTGGGGGACAGAAACTACATAACTTCGTCATTTTGAAATTTTCCAAATAATTTGTTAATAAAAAATATTAACCAATGCATAACAATGATAACAAAACGAAATTTATATGTGCAATAGTTACGTCAAAAAATAAATTGAATTTAAATGCACAAAATTGTTTGAGTATGAAAATGAAAATTTTAAGAACACAATTACTGGATTTGGTCCCCAAGGGATCATCATTAATTAAGATAGATTGTTGATGTCTCACAGAGACAAAGCTATTTATATGGGAAAGTATGTACGAAAGTTACATTGTGTAAATCGCTCAAGCCAGCCAACGACACGTCGTAAGCCCTTTAAATGCAAAAAATATATATTTTTAAATCTAATATAAAATACGGTTTATTACATTTTATTTTATTCTTGTCAATTAAAACTATAATTAATACACACATTTTTATTCCCTGTATCTCTTCAAAAAGAGACTAACTCTAGTGCAAGGGACTTACACTTTTATCTGATTACTTATTTTATATGCGTGTGTTTAAAAAAAGGGTTTTTTTGTAGTGTTCATTTAACTTCTTTCATAGTCACTTTCCCGTAAAAATAGCTTCGTCTCCGTGAGACATCTGTAATTTATCTTAATGAATTTGAATGTATTTTCCTCGAGTTGGTGCAATCCCTAGTAGATAGAACCTTCTCCATTATGCCTAGTACACTTAACGAGGTTTTTTTATAGAGATGTAAACGCGGAATGCGTGTGGCATCAATATTCTTAATATTTTCAAAATAAGATAAACAATGTGCTATAAAAATCGAACTAGCTTGCTGGTATTCCGGAATGGGGCTCTAACCACTGACCACCACATCATAGGCGAGCATCATGACCACAACACCAACAAGTCACTAATTCAATTTAATTAATTAAGTCAAATCAGGATCTATTAATAATAATATTTCATATTATTATTCAAGACCCTGATTCGAGGAATAGCAGAATTTAATATAGTTATATGGAGCCCTCATTTTACACTTAACATGAGTAATATTGAGTAATATTAAGTAATAAGAGTAATAAGAGTAATAATCTAAAATAAGTTTCTTAGATGTATAAATTATAAGTTTAACATACCGTCAAGTGACATTGATTGCAACATTATTTTTGCTTTCTCGATAAACTAGACTAGAAGAATAGTGGCGGACTTACTCTTTTTACACAAATTAATAAACGGAACTATCGACCGTCCTCATCTATTTGAACATATGCTTACGTGTTCCATCTCGCGTAACTAGAATTCACGCAGGTTTTGCCTTAGAAACTGCAGCTACCAACTACGTTTGTAATTCCCTACTGCAAAGGCTTCCTTAACTAGCGAACAAACACGAGCAACTTGACGTTTTTGCCACCAACTATATAATATATTTCAAAAGGTAAATTGAAAGACTACTAGTAGGCACCCATTCATCAGATTGGACTTGAAAATGGTGTTATATTTCAGTTGTTGATAGGTGAGATAACAAACTGTTGTGATTTTTATTTTTTTATTATGCTTTTTTTAAGCTTCGGCTTTGCCGTATACTTGCTTTTTACTATATATTATATTTATCTTTTTATTGTATTTGCTTTCCATTATATATTATTATATTTTCTTGTTTATACCTATTTCATGGGCAATCATGTATTGTTAAAAGTATTATTTAATGTAATCTACACTATACCTTATTGTGTGTAAAAGCCCTGAAGGGTGTTAATTAATAAATAAAATAAATTATCATCTTATTGCAATAGTATATACAATAAATAAATAATGAACTGAGAGGCGATCCAACATTTTGCAGTTTATTTTAAGTACGGGAGTAGGGAAATGAGCTACACGCAGCGGACTGGACAACTGCCAACACAATGCTGGACTGCCATACATTTAAAAAATAGGTCACGCTAATAAATTCACTTGCAGCGAAAGCACTGGGACTGGGGATACAGTGGCGTGAATTTATAAATGGCCGGATGGGCGATTCCAAGCTTTGTAAAAGCATCGGGCTTCTAAATTCGATTTATAATCGTTTGACTGCCAAGGACAGGAGATCAAACCCTAATGTCGAGAATATGCTGTTCGGCTAATTGAGAAGTGCCGCCTCTCATCGTCGATGTGATATGTAGGTACATATATGATATATTTGATTTAGATGTAACATTGGACTATAACTGTCTCGCTAGAATAATATACAATAAGGTAAAGTTTAAAAGTTGTTGTAAAAAGTATACATCGTGAGTAGAAAGCCAAAAGGGCATTAGTGATTATTTCGAACTTTACAGGAGAGCAAAATAAAGTTCTGTCAATCTGTTTTTGTCGATGCTTCTTTCATTATTAAAAGATTTACATATTTTTTTATCCAAAAAAAATATGGAAATCGTTTAGTAACAAGAAATATTGACAACATCAGATTTACAGAACTTTCTTCTGCTCTCCTGTAAAGTTCGAAATAAATCACTAGCGCCCTTTCGGCTTTCTACCCTCGATATACATATATTTGTTTAACAGTGTACTTTTTACGAAAGCAAGAAATAATAGATAATAGTTTAACTAATTATAACGCTCCATAGTACAAAATAAGATATAACGAAGCAAATGGTGTGGGAGTTCGACTAGATGGAAAAAGAAGGAGGAGGTTGAAATTGAGGTTGAGACAAGGAAAGCCGTAAATGTAAAGATGGTTAGCCAGAATAAACTTTGTGATGAATTTTTAATGTTGTATAAATCGATATTGGTTCAATTATTTCAAACGTTCCGTCTATATCCAACATATTTCACAAATACACGAATTAATCTACTTGTTCCAGACATTCATTACCCTACAGTGTTTCACGCGTTATCTTACTTTTCTCCTTCCTAAATACCGTCACGTTTCACAAGCCAAACTTTACATGTCACGTTAAGCCATGTAGGAGTTAACATGCAAAGCTTTCCTTGTAACTAAGGTAATTGCACGAACTTTTCGATTTTGCAGAGACGGGATTAAACACGATTTTGAATGTCATATATTTGAAATACACTTTAAGCCCACCTTTAACGCTGATTAAGTATCAAGTTTGGTTGGCAGTTAAAAGGTTAACAAATAAGGTCATATTATATAAGAACCAATATTAAAATCGCACATTGCACTAATAATACTTTAGGAGCGTTACTCCTAAATTCAAAGTCAAAAATAGATGATGTAGAAAAAAGCGGACTTTACAAAATTTCTGCGGAGATTGTAATAGCAAATACATCTTTCAAACTTCTATAAATCTCAACATTATACTAAAAGAGCATCTTCGTTGTCTCACTAGTAATAACTTTTCTGAATTCGCGAACCACATCATGGATAATAATCATCATTTTCATTCATGTACCAAACTTCTTCATCTCGTCGCGCTTAAAAGTAGATAATAAAATGAATAATTTTGAAAATTTTAATTAATTTGAATTTGGGTTTTAGTTTGCTTAAAAGGATCACATTCATTAACCCTTTTCTTCTCTCAATATTCCCGTTACAACTACCGGTAATTTCAGTTCAGTTAGTACCTAAACAATTAATTTTATTTGTATTTCCACTTCACCTATCGATGAGAGATTCTGTTACTCCCGAAACTTAAGTAGTAAAGTATAAAATTATTATTAAACCCACGTAGAGGCAACATAGTTAATGTTTTTCATCCAATTTAATGATCATCGTGAATAATCTCTACAACATTAACGCCAAATACATCAATAATATAAGGTAACATTTCTTGCAAAAATCCTACTCACTTGTGTGTGGACAAAATGGAACGCCCAATATTATGTTATGTGCATTCTGTTTCCTTCAGATACTCATCCCAAAAATAAACACATATTTTTTCATGCACAAACATCAACACTTCTCTAGAAAACATCTCAGAAATTAACGGTTCCCTGATTCGTAGTCTTTACGACTATCAGCGAACAATGGTGGCGAAGTGTCGACTTCCCGAGAGTGTCCGCCCCTCCCGGCGGGATGGCAGGATTGACAGATATTTATTATTGTGGGTGGGAGGCGCGGCGAATGAAACCCCAGACACGCGAGCAGCATAACATTCAAGGGGCGATTCTGGCATCAACTGTTAACTGAAATATCACAATATTTCAATGTTTCGTATCGTCTGTCTGAATTACAGCTGACTCTGTCCTCGTGCCCTAGATAACAAACCGAGGGACTGTAAAAAAATTAAAATAATATTGTAAAACAGGGTATAAAATAATTTTGTCACGAGCTTGGAAGATGAAACTAAAAAACTTTTTTATATTTAACTAGTTTTCCAACCCGACTCCCAAGATTTGTATTATTGTGCACATTATTTGAAGCAATCATAATATGAATGATACGTCGCCGTGTATGCGTTCAAGTTTGACACATTTACAACCATGCGTACATTCTAACCTAGAAAGTAAACGTCAAATAAAATATCGATGTATCTCGCTCGCCTTAAATTTACTCGAAGGTGAAATAATGTATATGTAATATTTCTAAACATTAAATAATAGATAAATGTATTTTAAAATAATCTCTAAACTTCGTTTCTTAAAAAAAAACATACCACTCGTATTGATTAATTTTTGAAGGTGGCAATGGAAAACTTATGTATTACTCGATGCGTCTTAAGCGCTATCATAATATAGATTTTTTATATTATAATATATTTAAAAACCCCGAAAAAAAATTTATGTATTTAATTGTTCAGGAATCTCAACAGTTTCCCTTATCATTTATAATGGTAAGAAGTAATGAAAAGTAAGTTGGTATACCAATTACGAAGATACAAATACAAAATAATACATAATGATAAAAATTAAATTAATTCTGGGATGAAAGAAATAGCCAAAATAAAGCAGCAGATATCAACACTCTTTCTTGATGAAAAATATTGAATATACAATAAGGCGTCTTATTTATTGACAGTTAATAGAGCATTTCAAATATTCATATTTCATGACTTTGGAAGCTGAAATTAGTCGCATTGACCTATATATTTCAACTTTATTGTTTTATAATTAAAGTACACGTTGAATTTTGGTACATTTCGATAACGATACATTTCAATACTACCCAAATAAATTTTGCAGAGGATTTCTTAAATTTTTGTAAATTGTCAATCTAATTTTTTATCATGATCGGAGGACTTAGAAATCAACCTCAATTAAAATGTTTATCTATATGTATACTGATGTATTTATATAAATGTTTTCAAAAAAGAAAATGGCATTGAAATAATGTATAAATAATACACAGAGAACTATTTTGTTTCACAAACAATACAGTTTCGATAATGAAATGTTTTGTGACTAAATCTAATTTAAATAATTACCGCTTGATGTTTTATTACTGGACTTCAAAAGTGAGAAATCCTCCCTGAAATCAAGCCAACATCAATTTCATTTCAATTTCAAGTTAATATTTAAACAAAAAAAAAAGACAGCACGAATTTAACTTAGCATACAAACGAAATAATACAATTCTATTAACTGATGGACTTATAATTTATAAGAATATTCATAGCTGTTAAATAAATTTCGTTGTAAACAAGTTTTATAACAGGTTATTAACTAGTGAAGCGTTAGAGTCACACAAGAATGTTCTGATATAATTTAGAGCTAATTGTTGCATTACTGAGATTTTTTAATGCGCGGAACTTGTCACATAAACATTCTGACTATTTTTTAAATTAATCTAAGTGCTGTGGAAAACAGAACTAACTCGGTGGTCTCCTGGAGCGATTATCGAGCCCCCAACCTCTTGATCGCTAGGCGATCGTCTTAATGCTATAAAAATACATCTATAAAAAAATAAGTTGGTAAATCTGTTTGCGTGACCAGGATATTCAGGGCTGGACTTGCAGTAAGAGCCGATAGAGCGGTAAGTTAAAGGGCAATATTGCGAGGGAAAATCTAATTTCTCTGAAAGCTTTATCACTCAAGGGATGGGTAGGTGTCTAGCGCGTCGTACCCAGTGGCCAGTGGCTAGTGCCTACCTATCTTGGTACCCATTCTGAGCCGGGTGGACAAATACATTATCATGTCGCTTAGCACGAAAGTGCTGATAGATTCCGAATTAATTCCAGGGTGGAACGTTTTTCCGCATTTAAAAAAATCATAATAAGTTTTTTGTTAATAATTTCGCTACCTGTCCGTCCGTCTGTTTGTCCATCCGTCCATCTGTTTATCTGTCCCAGTAACTTCGTGTAACATCCATAATTTCGTTCGAATTCACGGCTACAAAAACGGCCGGAGATGAGGGCTTGAACCCAGGGCCACCGAACCCGAACCGGCCTATTAACGCAAGTTGCTACGGCCGCCTCTCCCTAGATCGCCATAATTAACCATAATCTAACTTAACCTAACCTAACCTAACCCAATCTAACCTAACCTAACATAAACAATATTAATGTGACTGCAATAATTCCGTGTCTCACAGCATCAATATTAGGATAGTGTTTTCAAAAATGTATATGTAACCCTTAAAAATCAATAAGAAAATCAATGAACAAAAATTAATTTCTTCTTTCATTATTTACAAAAATAATTTAAGTAGCCTAGATATTAGTCTTTTTATTATTACAATACGTTTAATGTCACACATACGTTGCTTCAACACATTGTTGTTTTACCTAAATGCATATGACACTGATGAAACATCATGTCTGCATTGTTATAAAATAAAAAATATATAAATAAATCCGCGATTTTAGCATATTATAAAACATATCTCTCAATATAATTATAGATAGACGTAACTTTATATCACTTTGACAGTTTCCAAAACCATAGATAAGGGATGGTAGAGTATGAAATATTCATACATTGCGCTACTTGGGTGTTTTTCATACTGGTAATACAGACAACGTACGTCCACCACATACACTATCACTGGACAGAAAAATATGTAGTAAATGCATTTCGATTGATTCGTATATGTTTATATCACATTTTATTAAATGTATGTTGCATTATATCTATATTCTGATTTGTTTTTTATCTGTAAGTAAAGATGCAAGTTTATAATAATAATAATAATATTGGATTATTTATATAGCGCCATTTTTGTGAAAATTTCACCTCAAGGGCGCTTTACACACAAAAAACTCTTACATACTAAAATCATAGAATCACAAAATGAAAAAGAAAAGAGAAAGAAAAACAGTTCAAAACATAAAATAGTAAAAAAAAAACAACGTTAAAAACAACAATATTAAAAAGGTTCTGGGAAAGATTTTGTAAACAAGTGCGTTTTAAGTCTTTTCTTAAATAAAGTCTCTGAATCCGTGTTTCTTATCAGGGAGGGCAAAGAGTTCCACGCTTTGGGGCCCGCCACCGCAAATGCCCGTTCGCTGAACCTAGTTTTCTGGAACTGACTTGCCGGTTCCACAATCCTTCCCACCGCTGAAGTAGACGCTGACCTAAGAGTTTGACGTCTCCCATTTATGTTGTCTGGAATACAGAGCTCCTGAAGATACAGAGGCGCCATGTTATGAGTTGCCTTGTACATCAACCAACACAGTTTGAACTCTACTCTTTCAGGAAAACGAAGCCAGTGCAATTCTCGCAGAAGGGATGTTATGTGCGAGAATTTTGACGTTCCATATATGATCCGTGCTGCAGCGTTTAGAACAGATTGTAGTCTATCGAGCTGAAACATCGGTAGGCCAGCGTAGATACCATTGCAGTAGTCCACACGTAAATAAACTATTTATTTAGAAAATCAATCAATCATGTGGTGATTGTAGCGCCAATTATATATTCTTTTTATCGTAGTACATAAGATCTTAAGAGTAATCAAAATATCTTCGGTTGAAGAATTAACGGAGTCTTAAAAAACGATAATATTTTGACCGTTTATACGACGTGCTAAAATGTGGAAAAAAACAAACACAAAGTTTCATAACAACGTGCCGACGATTTCTGAGAAACGGGAATTTTTAAGTCTCTTGATAGAATCCATGATGAATTTATAGAAGTAAATCGCAAGCAAATAAATTTGGGAAATAAATAATTCCTACATTGCCATTGAGAATACTGTGCATTAAAGGAGAAGGCAGAGAAAAGAGCGATAAGTACATATATGTCTGGTTGATTGGTCGAAAGTGTTGTAGGTACATTTAGGGTGTCATTTTTTTTAATTTTGAAATTTCGAATTTAATGTGTAGTACTCAAAAGTTGCCTTTTTATTTATTTCATTCATTAACACTGGTACTTATGGCTCGTTCAATGGCCTTGAAGTATAGAAATATCAGAAAGATATATTTGTTGTATGTATCTTTTTACAAATTGCATTTGTTATTAAATGCTATCGTTTCAATATTAAAGCTAGCATTAGAATTGCACCATATATAAGTTCATTTTGTCAGTTTGTTAGCGTTTAATATCTAGTCTCGTTCGGGCAATTCTCAGCTTATTTTTTTTAGAAACTCAACTTTAAATTTTCAGCAATTTTTTTTTATAAGGAATATTCTGACAAAAATATTAAAATACAATAACACTTTATTACATCTGAAAAATCACTAAAAACCAACATTTTCAGAATATGCTCGTTTGAGCGAGCCAAAAGTATACTGAAATCGCATTTTTTTTAAATTTGCAAAAATGCAACTTTTAATAACTATTACGTTCAAAATAAAATACTTTTTTCACCGTACATAGTGATACACCCTAATGTACATATTACTGTACAACTTACGTTAAAATTGAACAAAAAGGAACTTTTGTATATTCATTCAAACGCAGACTTATATACGAATATTTGTGTAACCCAAGTTTAACATTCTTCAGGCATATCGAATTGCTCGTGGCTCATGGCTCACTGGGTACTGTTGAAGGACACCGTTGTAGTAAGTCATTCAATGCAACGCAATGTTTACCAGGAGGTGCAAGCCGGAGAAGGTATTTCTTAGATATTTAAATAAAGTGGTTTGAATTTTGAATATAATAATAAATAATAAATAAAACAAGTCTGTCATGGGTACAATAAATATTGCGTATTGAAATAGATTGTGTCCATTTTTTCCAAATGAATAGCATAAGAGGACACAACTAAAAAAAATTACAAAAATTAGTCTTTCGAACTTCTGTACTTTTCCCATTGAATAAATATGGCCGTACACGGCCATGTGACTACAATTCATCTGCTCAGCCAATAATTCTATGGTGGTTTGAAGAGGATCTTCATGAATAAGATGGTTGAAGCGTTCCTCATCGAGTCCCAGTGGTCGTCCAGATCGTGCCGTGTCTTTCAGGTCGTTGAAAGGCGAAAACAGCATCTTCACCGTACACCGTGCAAATGTCGCGAGCAGTTTGGCAGCCTTATTCGCGTGATTGAACTCGAATAAAATAGAGTGTCGAAAGTACTCACTTTTGTCTACTTGACATTCCATTTTGAAGGGATGTAATTAAATAAATAATAAATGTAACATAAAAGCAAACACAATATCTTGGAGGGCAGAATATTTTCTTTCGAATGAAGTATATACCTTTACAAATTTGTTTTGATTTAGGCGAACATTTTTAAATTTGAAAAAAATGATACTTATGTTAAAATCTAATATAATCATCATAGCCATATGCAGCGTTTGATTAATCACCGCACATTATTCTGACAAAATAGATAAACAAAAAACAAATATAATTGCTATTAAAAATTTAAAATAAGACTATCGTTAAATTATTTTTTTGATAAGCTTAAAAATCACATCTAAATTTTTAGTTAATTTTAATCTAATAAAATGAAAAATACAATTTTTATATTTCGGTTAAATCTTAGCCGCGCAGAAATTTTTTATTCAAAAAAGCAAGTAAAATAATTTAGCGCCCACATTTAATGGTTAATTTTACAATACATACTGTGGACTGAAACAGATGATTTTTGAGTACTTATCAATATTCCTTTCATCATGTTGTTATAAAGAAACTTATGCATGTAGGTACCTAGATAGTTTTAGAAGTGCATATCGAAATCCGACCCTGTTGAAACAAGCCCACAGTTCAGAATAAAGAAATGTCAGTGAAAGGAACTGAAATAATTCAATGTTTTTCTCTTAAGCTTTCTAGCTTCCTTTCCCTTCTCCCTTACCGTCACTCACGCTCACAATATTTGGAGTGAGATGTGAGATAATTGAATATTTATTTCTTCCATTTTAAATTAATTTAGTACCTACAAAAAAAAACAATCCACAATTTTAATTGTATAAAGTAATAGATTTTTTTATGTAGAGCGTGTTTTAGCATAATCTTTGTGGTTAGAATGAGATATGAATATTCTTAATATACAAAATATATATCATTTTGTTATGAAATTTCTGCTTATCACCATTTTTCTTGTTGACATTTATATTCATTTCATTGTATTTCCTTTCATTCATTCATTTCACTGCAAGTATATTATAGATGGAATAGTTTAAATCTAATTATATCCACATATTAGGGGTGTAACAACAAAGCCATCCATACCAAAAAAAAAAAAAATTATTACTAATTTAAAATGGCCGTTTCATACTCAAGTGACAGTTGATGACGATTTTAGACTGAAACATCATAACAAATATGTACAGCAATATCCAATTATGTAAATTACAAAAGCAGCAATTTCCACTATTTAGTAGCAAACAAACAGACGAAGACAGTTGTTGTTTGAAATAATGCAAAGTCATGGAAAATCTAATAATATTAATAATAATAAAAAGAGAAAGTGTAATAGAAGAACAAAAATAATAAAAAATGTTGAATGCCCTAGGACTATAAATAGTAAATCAAAGAATAAAGTATAATGTATTGGTGCAAATATTTAAAATTAAACACGGATTAGTACCCAAATACTTTGATGACAGTATAAAGCTGAATAGGGATTTTCATTCTTACAATACAAGAGGAAGCGACAACGTAGAAAAAGAAAAACACCTCACAAAATTGTATGATGTACAAAGGCTTAAAAATCTTCGATAGCCTACCAAAAAAAATTCAAACACGGTGAATATAACGAGGTTTAAACAGAAGTGCAAAAATTTTATTGCAAAAACCTTTAAATGACTAGATGGAGTGCAATTTGTTTGAGTGAAATCATGTATTAGCCCACACAACATTATTTGTGGAACTAAATAATTGAGATAAATAAATAAAAAATGGCTAACGGGCGATCCGAACGAAAATAGTCAGCCAGCGAATAAGGTACTTACTTACCTGCGTTCGAAATATTCTAGTAGCGATTCTATGCGATAGGAATGGCGTAAATAAAGTGTTCCACAGACAAGTGAAATATTCTCGAGTGAGGATGAATACGAAATACAGAATATTTTTCCAGTTAAGTTTGTATCCAGCGACTTGTGTATTTATTAAAAGTTAAATTGGTTTGAGTATTTCACGTCGCGAACCAGTGACAATATATCAAACTCAATTATATACATAATACGATTAGTAGGTATATGTAGCATAACTTATTTTGTAAACAATCCTCACATTAGCCGTGAATTAGCGAGACTATTTTATAAAGTAAAAAAATAAATCGAAAACATTAAAAAAAGCGTAAGAAAATCACCCAGTTATTTTTTCACATTAAAATTGATGACAACATAATAAAACAAGGTCGGGGCGTGAGGCTCACTCTACCGCAATAAAAATATTAAGGGCGGTAATATAAAATAGCTGTGGGGATATAAAATGAGCTAATGGACTCACAGACACGTCTTCAAACGAAATGATGAGCTGCATTACGCCGAGTAACGGGAGGGGAGGTTTTTTTGGAGGGCGTTATGGTTTTTGAAAAAAAAAATCTAACACGAATATTATTGAAAATAGTAATAAGTCTTTCATTTGTTTAAGAATATTCTGTCAAATTAGAAGAAAAATGACAAATGACACTCCAATGGAAAGTTCTGAATAATTTTCTTCATTGGTTTGTTCTTTTCCATGAAAAGGAATACAATAGACGCATGCCTGGCGTTCCAACACAGTCGATTTGAGGTCACATTTTCTTTTTGTTAAAGTAAAACAACAGTCTTCGCTTTTACCAATAGTTTCAAAAAAGACTGGCACGATCAAATATTATATTTTTAACTAAGCTGAGTTAAATGTCTAGAGTCTAGACCATACTATGCCATTAAATCTATGTATAAACCTACTTAAGTATTAAACAGGGTGGAACAGAGATAGTCCACAATACTGTACAGGTGGATTCCTGTCTTGATTATTAGTCGAAAATGTTCAAGCAACCATAACCATATAAATAGTTGAGGAGATATGCGACATAAAAGATTGCATTTTTTTTTCAATATTTCTGAGATATTAAAAAAAAAGCAAACTTTGATGTCGCATATCTCATTAACTATTGATATTAGGTCATGGTTGGTTGAACATTTTCGACTCACAATCACGGCAGGAATCCACCTGTAAAGTATTTTGAACTAGCTCTGTTACATCCTGCATATGGTCACCAAATATGGATCCTTATGGAAAGAGCAAGTTCGGAAATCAAGGCTGCCGAAGTGAGTTACAGAAGCAACAATATAGGACCGAACCAGAAGTGTCAACATACGAGAAACTCTCGCAATGGATGCGCTGCATAGAAAGATCTCAATTAAGGTGGCTTGGTCACGTCTTACGTATAATAGAGGAGCGACTACCCAGATGTATATTTTGGGCAACTCTGGAGGAAGGCGACTGGTGGGTCGCCCCAGACGAAGCTAGTAGAAACGAGAAAGATGATTATATTATTTGAAGATAGATTGTGATATGTTTGTCTGTACCAAAAAGAAATTAATCAACCCCTTGTAAAAAAATCACCCAATTTCTACCTGAATTGTATAAAAATTAACGTTGATCTTCGAATGTCTCTCTTCCCCATTCTATCTTCTTCAGATGCTTGTGATAGTTATTCCCCTGAACACTATCAAAGCATACAAACATAAATCCCATCTTCTGTACACCATCTTGCTGTAAACATACATTATAAACTGCTTTAAGTTGACCATACATAATTGATTATCATACACTTTGAATGCACTTTAAGAGATACTGCATACTTCTGAATTCAGACGACGTGCTTGAATTTATTAATGTATTCGTGCTGTTTAAAAAAAATTACAATACGTTTAAATCCTTTATAATTAGAGGAGAAATGGCTACAATTTTAACCGTTGCCCTAGCAGATATATGGCTTCCATCCTCCCGAAGGACCATGCAAAAACTACCAGAAATGGACAGTTGGTTTTGAATAATACCTAATATATTTATTCATATCTCAATTGACGAGTTCATAAATATGTGTATGGGGAATTGAAAACCACCAGTTCGATCTTGATTACGCCCAGTATTTGCTCAGGGGTTTGAATTACAATACGGGATAATAATAATTAATTATATGGCTAAAGGACTTATTTTTATTTATTTTATTAATCTTATTAACTTAATAATTAATTTTATTAATTCAATACAAATGATAATTTTATTAACATTAATCTGTTTACAGATCAAAGCGTCACAAAATTTATAAAACTGGGAAGACTTGAATGAATGAACCGAAGTCAAACAAAAGTTCGTCAATATGACAAGGTAGTTAAGCAAAGAATGTACGGCAAAAATAAATTAAATGAGCGGTATAAAAGCAAAGGCAGCAATATCCCACTGAGGTGTTTCTGAAATAAATACAAAAAAATCTGTCACACCTCCAGGAAACTTCTCTACAATCTACGAAGTTTACATCTTATTGCAAATAATTTTTTAAAAACAATTGCCACCTCGGTTTCCTTTTTTGCGCGTATATAAATAAATATTAAACTTTTAAATATGTTGCTGTGTTTGCTACCAAAAAGTGGACGTTGCTGCTTTTGCTATAATTATTGTCTTTGCTATAATGTTTCAGTCTAAAATTGACATAAATTCTCATTTTAGCAGCCATTTTGTTATGTGACACATCCTTGGGTGTTGGTTGGTTGAAGTGGATATTGCTGATTTTGCTTTTAATAGTGATTTGGAAACATAACTTTGGAAGAGATAGAACTATATTTCGTATTAAAATTCGAATTCAGTATATTCTGTATTAGTAATCCATTCAAAACATTTTTTTGGATATTGCCGCCTTTGCTTTTATCCCCTCGAATGAAGATTGAATCCAACGTCATCGGATATAATTTTTTTTTTAGTGAATAACATTTCTCATCGCTGACTAAGAGAAGTGACCGTGCAATTAAACGTGATGTATGCGTCATATTTCCCTTCGAATTGACTAGTTAAAATCATGACTGCACGAGGAACCAGCGGTGGTACCAGCGGGTCCGGCGAAGCGCTTCATCCTGTATTATTCCAAACACGTGCTGTCGCCGCCGATGTTAGTCGGATCATGAATATTTTTTCCATTTCCGCGAAATATTCGTAAACGAATCATGTTAACGTTAGTAGGGGCTTATCGAATGAAATGCTTTTATGAACATTACCATTGACAACTTCGGCGGAATAATTTGGGGATTATTGCGTTTTATTCTCCGCGGACTCGACAAAATTAAGCAATGCGTACTTGCACCCCTGTACAAGCAGGAAAATCTTCGGGGGAATCTGTCTCATTTAATTTTGAATAGAAGATATTCTTTACACTCTAGGTGAAATGTGAACAATTAAGGAGATAAACGATTATGCATTATTTTTTAAGACTTATATTTTGTAAAACTTAGGACTACCGCGAAAATAATTTATATCGAATTTAAAAACTCGTTAGCTTTAAAACAAGTCAAATAAAATTATTAAAACCCTACCCTGAAAAAAGTGGTTCAAATTTTTACATAGTTAATAATCGTTGCATTTGACTGGTATCAAAGCGAATCAATGCTTAATATTTGATATTAATTTTTTGATATAACTTCTTCAATATATATAATAAAAGTAACAAATATAATTATGATATTAAAAATAATAATATAAGTTACTTTCATGATTCTTCAACGTTTTTCAGAAAATAGATTAGAAATATGCAAACTATGATGTCGCTCTTTGTTTTCGTTTTGATCCCTTCCCCGTTGAAATTTCACCCAAATTGTAAAGAATTCTTTCTATTCAAAATTGACTAAGGAAGACTCCCCCAAAGATTGTGCTACCAGCCTTGAGAACTCGGTATAATATAACAAAGACTTTGGTTTATTAATTATCACAAATTATGAGATAAATTGATTGTTTTATAAACAGCTGATATATAGGTAGGTACCTAAGCCCCTAAAAATCAGTACAAAATGTTCAATGTGCACGCAAGCCTAAAACGGAATCGCCCCATTATTGCGCGCTTTGTCCTTCACACAAAACCCGTGACATTTGGCGCTCGGGATTCTAAATAATTAACGCGTGTCACATTTTACGGCGAACGAGGGATTTCTGGACATTTGCAATTCATCGTGGAAGCTCGGCTGTAGCGCGTACCGTGGCTTTATTCCCCTCAAATGGAAAGATAAAGGGATTCGAATAAGCCGGGGAGGGATTGGTAATTAGGTGGTGACACTTTTATCTATGGAGTGAATGTCAAACTAGGCGTTCGTAAACGGAAGGCAGCTGCGTTTTGGCAACAAGTAGAATTCGAAAACAGAATCATATCATAATACTCAACCATTGAAAAATATTCGTCAGAAAAATGATTTATAACCCCAGGATGACTAAATCTATTTAAAAGAATATGATAACACTCGCATTTACTTATAAATGTACTATTTCTGGGGAGACTGTTATCTATGAGTATGTGTAGGTAAATATTGTATTAATTATCTTCAAAAAATAATATATTTAGACGATAAAAAGATTACATCACCAGTACTGCGGTTGGATGCGATAATGACGGAGCGAATTAATATTATACAAATAATTATTATCTCTGTTAAGTTTACTATACTTGGTCGTAAATTATTATTCAATATTTTTATGCAAAATTGTTTGAATCAAATATATTCGTTTTAATCAATTAAGAAATTTAGGTAGGCACCTGCATAATTTTTAAATAATTATAACATGAATATCTTACTATTTATTTCTTTATATGTAGGCACTTTAAGAGATTTTTTGGATACCTAATTAATTAAAATTTATAATATTTTAATGTCTCTTCCTGTGTATTATTCGCTTAGTTTCCCGTGCCTTTAATTCGGTACATTTTTTAAATATATTATGTAAACATTTATTAATCATTATTAAGGCTTAAGTACAAAAATCGCACTAAACATATACAATACTGAAATTGCGTACATATAAATAAACTAACTATCCACTTCAAATGTAAATATTTTTTAAAAAGATTTAACTTCTGATATTAAAAATAAACGACCTTAAAACAAGCATTTGAAAAAACATTAGACGTGAAGACGGAGAGATTTGTTTTAAAATATCTCAGCCAGTGCATAAACTTTGTTTTCGACAGCTTTTCAATTTGTTTCGTCAACAATTCCATCCATCTTGCGAAAGAAAAATACAATAGAGGGACCCAAACTCATGATAAATTCTCGAGATCTTTTAAAAATTATGATAAATCGAAAAGCCGTTAAAGATCAAAGATGCCTCCAGTTTGCCATCCGATAAACATAGATATTTTTGTTTTTTTAACGAAGTTAAGATGTGGGTGACCCAATACTGTCAAATCTCCAACAGAGGGTCTGCCCTACGGTCATATCTTAGACAGTTTATCTGAGTTTGATAGCTACTTAGGAACGCCATTTGGCAATCATTTTAAAATAAAATTTTATAACGCTGACATCCTCGTTTGTTTTATTTCAAACAGATGGCGGCCCTTGATGATCGTTTCCATTAGGCAGTGGAGAACAGTTTGCAAGGCTAAAATGATATTTAGATCATTTTGATGCGTTAGGTAGGTACCATCTGGTATCACAGGCGTGTTCCAAACATCGAAAATTCACAAAAAAGTAAAAATAGTAATTTAAATATTTTTTATATCAAAATTAATAAACATGTTGTCACGAGGTGGTACAATCGGAAGGAATTACACTCTTTCGAAGATTCTCGAACGGTCCACACGAATCTGGAATCGACTATTCTTGTAATCACCGAAAGTATGGAGAAGCTACTGGAAATATGGAGAGACTACGAGAAATGTGAAATCTCGAGGCAGTGAGAAATCAACATGTTTTGTATAAAAGGGCGGGCGCACGCACGGCGAGCGAGTTTATCGTTTTGACAAGTCCACAGACAAATCAGTGTGGCCAGCGCGTATGTGACAAGCGACACATATTCGGCGCGAGTAGGTACTTGCGAAACAGAGCAGATATACTTATCGATAGAAAAAAATTCTAGATTGTAAAAAAAAATTAAGTGAATAAGTGTGAAATATTCTAGAAACATTAAGTGTCTATTAAAGAACAGTGCTCCAATTAAATTTGAGTCCAGAGACTCTGCGAATTAAAAAAATTTT
The DNA here is from genome assembly GCA_016648135.1 of Agrypnia vestita. NCBI lineage: Eukaryota > Metazoa > Arthropoda > Insecta > Trichoptera > Phryganeidae > Agrypnia > Agrypnia vestita. The sequence goes on along the minus strand of JADDOH010000801.1, from coordinate 8,768 downwards.
GTGTGTTTTACGCATTTGCCTCCCACAGCTACGATCCAGTGACAATATTCACGCTGAATGAAACCGATACTAGAATATAAATAGACGTGTCTATATTGGTATCTTTAGGGGATGTAGGACAGAAGAATGCCAACCACAGTGGTTCGAACAGATTTCAACATTTAATTTGGTTAAATTTGTTTGCTCTAAGACAAATAGCTCTTTCCCGTTTTTGAAACATCGCGAATAGGTTTCAATATTTTCTGAAAAAACAATATTCAGCCCACGTAAAACTATAATATTTGCATAACTACGTTCCATAACCTACCCACGTTATCGATAAATAACGCATACTTTGTTCATATTTTCCACTTCCTTATCATTTACTCCTACAACATCGTATGTACTTAAAACAATACCTTGACTTATTTTATGTTGCATTGTATCACTTGTAAGAAAACGGGTTTATATTTTTGCAATCGTCATCTATTACTGATATAGGTAGTAATTTATAGATAAAACCATACATACTAAAATACTAATCAATCTAAATATTAGAAATAAGAACTAAATTTAATAACTTATATATAATATAATCGTTCAAATTCATAGTTTGAATTATTTTGATGAAGTCAAAAATATGTATATACAAGGTACATATTTAGAATATTTTTGATTTATCTTTGTACTAATATCCGCTAAAAACTGTAAACAAACAAAGAATGTTACTCAAATAGACATAATATGCATGGTTTATGTTTACACCCAATTTAAGGATCATCATAAATAGTCTCTACGACTTTAACGCCAAATCCATCAATAATATAAACTACTTCATCTTTGCGCGATATACATAAACATGTTGGAAAGCATTGTTCTACCAGGTGAGAGAATTGTGAAGTATTTTGAAATGGAATGCGTCCAAAGCTGTGCTGCGCTGTGCTATTCACGGCGGGAGGCTGCGGGGACAATTAAAGCCGGAGAAAGAAAGGAAATCTGTTCGCTTTGTGTTGGCTTTATGCGAAGAATAATGGCGCGTGTTTGCATTGGGATCACTGCAAATTGCTCTGTATTCAATGACCAACACGACAAACGAAACACCGGGAATAGAAATGGTTTGGCATTTTAAAGACGCGGTAGATACCATAATATTTAAAGCTGAATTAGCTACGTATTACATAATTTCCTAACGATAAAAAATTTTGAGATTTCTTCATCGTTTATATTATACTAGCTATAACTCGTCAAAATGACGCAATCTAGGTAGCGTAGCGTCTTGATAACGTTAGTGATGAGCATTATTAAATAGAGAATTATGTTTTTTTGTTTCTTATACCTCAATATTATATTATACCTCATAATTATTCAAGGCATCTAGTAGCCTTAGTGACGCACATTGTTACGTGAAAAATTATACTTTTGGTATCTAATTTATACACCTCATAATTATGTGTGCAATCTGGTAGCGTTAGTGACGGACATTCTTATATGGAGCATTATAGATGTATTTTAATTAATGATTAATATCAATGACACATGCGATATAGTAATGGATGCACTTATTAGGTTTAATTTTTATTAAATTTAAATATTAAAGAAATCTAATTCAGTATTTATTAAAAAAGCATCAAGTCAATGATTTAAATTTATTTTATAACAATTTTGAAAATGAATTGACATCAGCTATTGGATTCTAGAATTTTAACAATCATTATTATACATTAAAAATATATATGAGTATTTGAATATATTTATACCATTATATAATATTTCAAAATATAAACAATCTCCCTCCCTATGCAAAAGATTCCATCACATGTAGAAAGGCAGAACATTTTGGTAAAATATTGATTTTTAATATCATTACGTAAACTGTAAACAAATATAAACATTGACTTCTAAAATTAAAAATTAAATAAATAGTAATAGATAAAAACAGATAATGTCAGAAAACAGAATAATATTTTACATATATTTCGTGAGAAAGTCACTAAAGTGCAGGAAGCCGATTAACGTAAAAACTACGGAATTAAGTTATCTTATGCCTGCGTCAAACGACAGCTGATCAAATGTTTATATTAAACTCGTAAACGGTCAAATGGATTGTGTTGAAGCACTTAATAATATCAACACACGTCTACACACGTCGTGTTCCCGGGGTTAGAAAGAGAAATTATCTACCGCCCAAGATGCAATACAAATAAAAGCGTGAACACCGTGTTTAATAAGTACACTAGCTAGCTGTCATTAATTAAACAACTTTGTATAATCACTTAAAAAAATAAGAATTTGTTCACATATAAAAAAAAATGAAAAAAAAGAGAAAAAAGTTTTAATAAAAGTAGTTACGGACGTTACATAAAGTTACGGACATACAACAAAATTATTATTATTGTGGAATATGTATTTTTTAAATAAGTTCAATAACCTTGACCCCTATTCATAATTATTTATATACACATACGCACTGACCTCAATACAAACTTTACGCATATTTACATATGGATGGTATTTAAATGAGCACCAAAATGACGCTAATTTTGTGACTAAAAAGTGTTTAGTCTCAAAAAAATAATTGAGCATCAAATATAATACTATAAATATTTATTGTATAATGAAAGAGAAAGGTTTTTAAATGTTTGAAAGTGGTACCAAAAAGAACCTAACCTAGCATAACTTATGATGCATTGTTCGCTCTAACCTTTCTTAGCATACCTAGCCTAGCCTATAGGATGCTATTATGCGCTAGACGAAAACGCGCACCCGAAATATAAGATGTAACAGAATTAGCCCACAATACTCTACAGGTATATTTGTTTAAATTACGAGTCGAAAATGTTTAAGCAATAATGTCGTAATATCAAGAGTTATAGAGACGAACGTCTTGAAAGTTTGCATTTTTTCTCAATAGTTCAGTTATAAATTGGATTTACTGCTATATGTTCTGTTATATGTTATTTTCTGTTATATGTAAGACTTTCATTACAATAATTTACATTGAATATTAAAATTCATTCGTTTTAATACATAATATAATTTCGATAGAATGTAAAGTTTTAGCTCTGTTATATCCTGTATGAAAGTTATCAATTAAAGAATAGTATATTTATGCATTACAATCTATCAAACAAAATAAGGTATATAAGTACAATCATCATAATAAATATATGTATGTAAGTCAGTTTTTTTATACGCATGAATATTGTATCTCGTCCATTATTCCGTAATTAATATCTTACAATTATGCTTGCGTTACTATTCCTAACTTCAGTTTGAATTCCAAATAACAAAAACATGAATAAAACCATCTAAATTAATATCTACCATCTGTCATGTGGGATTTTATCTATGGTGTAACACCCCGTGGGGCCAAACACCTAATAGTATTCTCCTGCATTGGCACACTGTAATTAATTTAATAAAAATAAAGCTTAGTCATTGTTTATCAGAGATCGACGCAGCCCAGAGCAGCGGAGATAGTAAATATAATGCCGGGTTCCCGAACATAATATATTCTGGTCCCGCAAGGATTGAAAAACCCGAGATTTTTGAGATCGATACATAAAAATATTTTTTACAGAGATTTTAGACAGAAAATTCTAAAAAATTAGATACTGAAATCTTATTGATTTCCTGTTGGTTATGTTTGATTAAGAATTAAATACTTTTTTTTTCAACATTTCGTTCATATTATTGATTAACGAGGACTACAGTTTTCACTTAGTTTCGATATTGTTTTGTCAATAATCTTTGCACATATTGCCTTTTTGTTACTTGTTTAAATACTTAAATTTATAACCTACAACATTAATTTTTTTTGTTATGCAGGTAATGAAGGTAATATAAGTGTGTACTTTGTAAAATTACAATTATAATATAGGTAAAGTAGATTTAATGTTTGTACGATGAAATTAAAATAGATTAAAAACATTTTCGCCACAATATTCTTTATTATAATATAAAATAAAATTCAGAGTGATAAAAAGGACTGCACTAATAATAATAACGTTATCTAGTTTAATCAGTGTCAAAAATTAAACAAATACTAGACTAGTATTGTACTTTAAACTGCAAACATATATTCTTATTTCCTATTTCTATGCAAACATATATTCTTATTTCCTTATTGCCTTGGCCAATCCCGATAGGCCGAGGTTAGCCTTTTTTAATCCCGGGATTGGGAAAGGGTTATATTCCCGATTATAATCCCCAAGTACGAGGTGTAGGCAAAAAGTACGTGCACAAAATTTTCTTATGCGGTGGTCTTTCCATTTCAGAGGAAAAAATATCCTAAAAACTGTGGTAAAAGAGAGTCCTTGCCTTATTCCCGGTTATCCTTGTAGCCAGCTAGCCAATCTCTCAACAATAAGTGATACTTATTTTGTCAACTCGAAATAGATAAAAAAAAACCTTTAAATTGAGACCTTGCGACCGTGCGTAAGACTTAGATAAAAACCAAAGATTAAACCGCAAAACCAGTTTGGCCTTCAAAACGATACATCAACAAGTAGGTAATAATCTATTGTAGGAAAATGCAAATTACGCAATTGGAAAATATATAAACAAGAAATTGAATCAACTATACAGATAATCTTTAAAAAAAACTGCATTTGAGATAGTGATTGTTAAACCACAATTTTAACATGTTACACACTAAACTTTATTTGATATTTTTATGATTGGTTACATAAATTTAACTGTTGTTTAGTTAGTGTATCGATATTATCATTTAACGTAACATGCCATTAATGGTGATGTTCACTACATATTTACCCAAAACACAAGCCTCTCCTCTTATTTATCAAATATCCATTAAGTGCTGCCGATATAAGCCTGGCAGCGAGAATATGTAGATAATAACGGAACTATATGTTATTTGAAAATTTGATTTAAAAAAAATTACATGTGATGCTAATGTTTTGTTGTGAGGGTGATGAAAAAGAGGAAAATATTGTTGGTAAATATTTTTCATACAAAACATGAATACTCGCGTATCAAAATAGGACATGTCTCACGCTTAACAATTTCTGTGAAATATTTATTACTTGGCGTCGCCCAAGAGGTTTTTACTTGGTTCAATTGATTAACGCGATGTATTGAGCAACGATACTGTTACGCATGGGAACGCAACAGGCGGCCCTCAGTAGATAATGACACAAAAGACAATGATAATTTTAATATTCTGACAATTTGTGAATAATATATTTTTTCTTTGGGGCCCCAAAATCATTTGCAAACTTGTATGTTTTGTTAGATTAAGTATTTTTTGTATAACTTATATGTTTTTGGTTAGAATTAAGTACCTTTTGTATAAGTTATTACCTTTTGTATGTTTTTAAATATTTCTTATATTTTTTTTTTTATTATTCTGTGTTTTTTGAAAAATAAACTGACTGGGTTTTGGCGGTCTTATTAATTCTGAATACTGACGGGAGATAACAGGGATTGTGCATACAGACAACCCGCGAGACGCGCATCTCATTTTTAGAAGATGACGACGATCTCGCGGATTACAAATAACATTAAATATATACATTTTTTACATTTCTTTTTCTAACTGCGCAATAGATTGGCAGGTAGCCGTCTGAAAGGGAGCCCGAAACAGCGCGCGCACCCCTCACGCGGCATCCAATACGGTGAAGCTGGGTTTATGGACCACACGCCGGCGGCCCGTGAAGGGCGTCCGGGCCGTAATACGAAAAAATTCGCGAGATGAATTTTTTAAAAAATGCACAAAACCTGGCATGTCGTATACCGTTGGATTCGGCATGTCATTTCCTGTCAGGATTCACTAAAAAATAAACAATCGGATTGGTTTTGAGGGAGATATGTCGAGAGATAAGATTCGACCCTTTTGAGGCGAATTACGGTCGCTGACACATCCGGAAACATTAGTCATAATTAAATTCATATGCGGATGTGTCAGGCGCCCAAAATGATATAATTTATACATATGTACGTCTCTCCAAACGAGAGCAATCTTAGATAGACGAGCCAAACGCGCCGTCTAAGCACTACAGCGGCACGGTATTACACGCGCCTGCGACTCTTTTCCGTGCGGATGCAAGTGGTCCATCACTCTCCGCTACTGCACCATCTCGAGATTTATCTCCCCCCCAAGACTAATCCTATTATGACCGTTAAAATCCCGTTATGTCTATTTTTTGGTATAAATAAAGGAAGGTGAAATGGACCAGGCAGTGTGAAATTCTCGCTTTTTTCTTGTGCTTTATCGGTCGTAATGTCCGTCACTCTCCTGGTTCAGTGCACCGTTTTGTATAGTCTGAACCTGTGTTTTATTTAAAATCTCTTTCCTGTTCAGTAAAATGTGATAAAAGTGTAGAAATATAAATTTTGTAATTTTTCAAATATTTTTAAATATTTTAAATTTTTAAAATTTTTAATTTTTTAATTTTTTAATTTTTTAATTAATTAATTATTGATTAAAATCTCGCAAAACTCGCGTGTCCGCGGCCAGGCATCGGATCGTGCAACCTCCCTATTTTACAAATCTACTAAATCGTTGCCGTTCGCCATTTTTGTGTGGAACAGCTGGTCCTTCTTGAGACGGATTGCGATTTTCGATTGCCGTAAAAAATCGCCGCGGATCAAAAATGTCGCGATCGGGTTTAAGATCGGGAACGCGAGTCGAGACATCTGAGGAAGGAGACGCTCGTAGCCAGGCAGCATCATCGGACGAGGAGAACGCAGCATCCGATATGGAGCAGGAGTCCCCGCCCGGGAGCGCGGGGCAGACGGCGGCGCCCACATCGGAAAGCGCGGCCATCGCAGCGCTCAGGGCCGAGATGCGCCGGCGAGATCGCCACCATAGGCGACAACTACAAGAGCTGCAAGACAAGCACGAACAGAACTACGCGAGGGCACTCACACTCACAAGGGTTGCGGCATCGGGGAGTGACCCCGGGACCGCGCACGGAGGACCGGGCGCGGCCAGCGCCACCGCTGCGAGCGCGGCGGGGCACCGTACAACCGAAAGCGCGGGCTCCGCCACAAGGAGCCGCGCGGAGCCGATGTCGATTTCATCGGATAATTGTCCCGAGCAGACAGCGGATCGCCGGGATAAAAATGCCGAGGGCGGCCTTCACATACCAAGCGGGGACGGGATTCCTGCGACAGACTGGTTCGGACGGATGACGGACGTGGTGGCCGAGGCCATCCGATCTACGCGCTCGAACGACAGCCTGCGTTACGAACCGACGCAAGATGAGCCGCGGATGGCGGCATTAATGGCGAGGCAATCAAATGCCAAAGACTTGCCGGATTTTTCGGGAGACCCGCTGGACTGGAGAGCGTACAAGGCGCAGTTTGACCAGTCGACAGAGATATGCGGGCTCACACCGGCGGAAAATCTATGGCGGCTGCGAAATTCGCTAAAAGGCAAAGCGCGCAATGTAGTCGGGCCGTTAATTACGCTGTCCCGTAATGTGCCGGAAATTTTGCGCGTACTAGAGCAAAATTTTGGAAAGCCGGAAAAAATTATCGGCTCAATGTTAGATCGCGTAAGACATTTACCGCGCCTTACGGATCAGAGCGAGACAGAAAGTCTTGCGGATTTCTCAACGGCAGTCCGAAACGCGGTCGCGACCGTTGAAGGACTCGACCCAAGATATTTGGCCGCACCGCAATTGTTATGCGAAATGGTAGGCCGGTTACCATTAGCGGTTCGCATGAACTGGTTTTCAGCCAGAGCCGCGGCGGAATCCAGCACTATACAGGATTTTTCAAAATGGCTTACAACCATAGCGGACTCCGCGGCAATACATGGCGGCCAGGATGCATCTAGTGTATGGAATCCCAGGCCCAAGAAGACCGCGCAAGTACATTTTACCGCGCCGGACAATTCCGAAAACGCGCGAAATTGCGCAATGTGTGGGGCCACTTCACAATGGATTCCCAAATGTACTGAGTTTGCGCGCAAAACCGCGGTCGAGCGAAATAATATCGCGCGTGAGAAAAAACTTTGTTTCCTGTGTTTATATATTTGGACCCCAGGTCATCACAATTCATGCAAGGGGCGTAATTGGAAATGTGGAATAAATGGATGCAAGGCGAAGCATCACAAATTACTCCACGGTGCTTCGAATATGCAGGGAACGACCGCGCCCAATAGTGAGACCCGGGTAGCGGCCGCCGCTCAAGCGGGCGCCGCGCGCGGCCCGTCCGGGGATTCGGCCTGACGTACGGCGGCCCATACTACGGCCCCCAGTGATAACGAACATAAAACGGTTTTATTAAAAGTGTTGCCGGTAACTGCGAGGGGGCCGCAGGGGCAAATAAAGACATTCGCACTGTGCGACGAAGGTTCGGCGATAACCTTAGTCGATTTTAAGCTGGCACAAGACATCGGCGCGCGGGGACCGAGCTGTGAACTCCATCTTCAGGGCGCGCTGGGCATGTGCAGCTCAGATAAATCATCGGAGAAGGTGAATTTTTATATAAAGGGCAGCCGGGACAGTGAATATGTACTGCGGGCCAATACAGTTCGTGAATTAGCCCTTCCGCCTCAGTTAATGGATCTGACTAGAGGGGGGTTGGTGGGCCGCGAACGCCCTAAAACTGTAATTCCGAAAATTCTAATTGGAATGGATAACACGAGATTAATTACCTCACAAGAAATGCGGTCGATAACGGCCGACAGCGAGAATGTCATCTCGCGAACAGCGTTAGGCTGGGTGAAACACGGCGTGATCACGGGACGCTCGATTGTGGGAGCGCCCGTCTTTGCGGTTCTACAGAACCAGAGTCCTGAGATCGAAAATTTGGAGTCA